>BJFM01002945.1:0-39028 GCA_016586285.1 Arothron firmamentum
ATACTGTAAACGACAGATCGACAGATTTTACCAATATTCTGCAGGATTGGCAACCGAATAACACCTTAGCCTGTCAACAAGCTTCCATTTACCTCCGCTCGTGCAACTGTCAGAAGCCAGCGGATTGATTCCATTTTCCCTCTCCCGTTGAAGTAATACAGCATAATCTTGTCAGCCATTGTTGCGTCTTTTTTGTGATTAAAAATCCTAAACCGAAAACAAATAAAGTCTTCAGCAACACGAGTAGATAATGTTGCAAATTCTATTTTTTAAGTTCCATACCTGAGCTCCGCCGCTGCTGCCGTAGAAAAAACAATTTGACTGGGCAGAACAAATGAAACTTCAAGCGTTTATATGACGTTATACTTCGGGTGAAAAAAACCCCCAAA
The DNA here is from genome assembly GCA_016586285.1 of Arothron firmamentum. Taxonomy (NCBI): domain Eukaryota; kingdom Metazoa; phylum Chordata; class Actinopteri; order Tetraodontiformes; family Tetraodontidae; genus Arothron; species Arothron firmamentum. Next base: position 390 of record BJFM01002945.1, read on the forward strand.
CATAACAACAAAACCCTCATTGGTTTGTTCTGGCCAATGACTCACGGTTAATTGATATTTTATCTCCCTCACCGGTTCATGTGTGCCCATTCCGAAGAGGACAAGGTCCGACTGTTCTTCGCTTTGTCTTCCCTTTTTTTTTTTTTTTTTTAACTTTTCTTGAATGTTACATGTGATAAAATATGAATTAAAAAGTAACACATTGAAAGTGCAATTCATTTAGATTGTTGTTTAAAATCTGAATGGAAAATATTACATGGAAATACAGATTACATATTACCATCAAACATTTTACTTAAGTTATTTTAATTCAATAACAATACATACTTCTGAAAGTAAAAAAAAAAAAAACGGACCTGTACAGTGACCACTTCTGACATAATTTTAAAACACTTTGAATTTAACAGTGGTGCAATTTTACAGCAAAATGTAAAAAAAAAAAAAAGAAAAAAAGCTGAAATTATGTCACAGTGCAGTTAGATTACAATTCAAAATGCATATAATGTATACACATTTATTGAACAAAACTGAAGGTTATAGGTGTGCCTTCTGTAGGACAGCAGTTATGTCATACAGAAATACAAGGTAAAATCATTGGAGCAAAGCTCAGTTCAAATCTTGGCTAGTTTTCATTTACATACATACATACAGTATATATACATATACACACACACATATGTGTGTGTGTGTGTTTATATATGTATGTTATTTATATATATGCATACATACACACACACACACACACACACACACACACACACACACACACATCAACAGTACAGACAAAGAATAAAATTATTGCTGTTTCAGATGCGATGTTGAGATTTTGATTATAAAACTAAGACTACTCTTTGGAGATGACAGCATTCTTTGGAGCGCAGATCTCTCCCGTAGTACTTCGATCTCTCCTTGAGCACATCACAGCTCAGAGGCACACTAGCGATGCCCATATTTGGCAGACCAGTCTGTTCTCCCGTGGACAGTCTGTACTGGAGGGCGAGGCAGCAGACCAGGGGAACTCTTGTTGGCAAAGGAGTTTGTCTGACTCCGACCAGACTGCCATGTTGCATAATCTGAAGTAGAAATGAAAGCGTGAGTAAGTAAAAATGAGCTTGGAAAATTAATTAAAAAAGGCATGAAGTGCTCAGTGAATCACTCACTTGATGCTATCGATTCCATTGAAGGACCCTGGTGTCTCCTGTGGCTGGAAGAACCATCCTTCTTATAAAACGACGTCATGTAACCACCTGGGATCGTGTTCGTACCTGACATTAGATAAGAAAAAAAGAAAAAAAGAAGGTGAAACCACTGTAGTTCACTCGCCCTGCGAGATGACCCGAGTGTGTTACCATGAGCTCCTCTGCTTGGCAAGGTCCCACCAAATGGAATACTACTATTGCCCCAGAGATGGCTTCCGCTGTAGTCTTTACTGGCATTTGTGGCCACATTCTTCTTTGTGCTGATCCCTTAAAAGAGACGATGAGGCATGTAAATAGTTCATAATAAACAATACTTATACGATTTCATTTTCATTTTCACCCAGTTAGAACAGACGCAAACAAAATGTTTCAATACTGATTTCATTGTAGTGTAGCTAAATGCTAACAAGCAGAAACTAGAATATATTTTGGTGCATGTAAAATCAGGGTAAATTTCAGGTATATTACCAGGTAAATATCTCGACTGCTTTAAGTAATGCTGTTTAGCAGAAGCGGTTCTTGATGGCTCTTCATAGGCTGTGGCCTTGTTCAGGTTCAGGGGTGCATCTTCTTTAACCTTGGGTCGGCTGAAATCCAAAACAGTTCCATATCTAAAAGAAAGACAGACAGGAAGTGTTCTCCTCCGATCCAGGTGTTTTAAAGCTGTTATTAAAGCATAGAGTAAAAATACTTAATCAGAGTTCATAACCTCACCTGCCCCGCACATTTTCACCCTGCCTTGACTTGTCTGCAGAGGATTTGCTTTTCCCAAGAATACTAACTGTTGTCAGATCTGTTTCTTCGTAGTCATCCATGTCTTCACCCTTACAGGACCCTATGACATGACCCCATCGGCGCCGGCCTCCTTTTGGTTTCAACTGATAGTTCAGGACCTTTGAGTTTTCTGGTTCCTGTCTCATTTGCTAAAAGAAGAACATCCCATAGATGTAAGAACTCTCCTATCTGTTACAGACAAATGTCATGTTTTTGAGTAGATTGTATAATATATGTGAGTTTAAAGCTGTGGCCATGAAATAACTACACATATTTCTCAACAATAAGGTCACCCTCAGAATTTTCCACCTCAGCCTCATGTAGGTTGAGCTATTCTGCTCACCTTGTTCTGGAGACTTTTGTCATCGATGTAAGGAAGGAGGTTCTGTGGGGGTCCTGCAGCGCTCTGTTCCTGCTTCAAGGTGTGCTTCGCTTGCTGTTCTCGGACCACATCGCCATGCCTCTGGTACACTGCAGCCTGGGCAGCTGTGGAGGAGGGCTGGATCTGCTGGAGAGGTCTGGAGGCGGGGCAGTGCTGGTTAGGTGGTGGGGGCTGGGAGGGGGGCACTGGCTGAAGTAGCAAGGGTTGCTGTTGTAGCGTCTGTTGTGTCTGTAAAGGTACTCGTGGAGGCAAAATGGCTGGCTGAGGTCTACCCTGCTCCAGGATCTGCTGTGGGGTTCCCAAGGCCTGTCCCACGTGAAAGTAAGAGTACCTGAGAGCCTGAAAGACATGGACAAACATTAGGCTTCCCACTTCCCATTCCACACACACACACACACACACACACACACACACACACACACAGAGGTATATATTGTTTAGTTTTTAGTTTAGATTTATATACAGTATTTATGTCTCTTTGTATACCTACTGGGTAGGTCAGCGCAAGAGAAAACAACTACACAGCTTAGATCTAATGGGCTAACTGAGACCTTGAGAGTGATATTTCATACTGTCTCATGTGCAAACGTGTACCAGTATGACAATAAAGCTCCTTGAATCCTTGAATCCAAGATGACATCCTACCTGTGCAGAAGCAGGTCTCTTCCTGGGATCCCACTGCAGCAGATCTGTCATTAGATGGACGGCCTCAGGACTGGCGTTTGGAATCAATGTCTTCAGATTATTGGGGACACATTGAGGCCAGCGGAAATTCATTGCACTCGCAAGCTGATATCCTTCAGACCAGTCATTCTAGCAGATGACAAGTTCAATACACACATAATATTTATGGAGATAACAATCCTTCTTCATACATTCTGACCAAGTTTTCAGTTGAATATGTTGTGTGTGATTACTTTTTTTGGTGTTCCCAACACTTGGCAAATCTTGAAAATGGTATCCACTTCGCTTGATCCTGGGAAAAGAGGTCTGAGGGTGTAAAGCTCGGCCATGATGCAGCCAACTGCCCACTGGTCTATGGGTGAACTGTAGGATGTGGATCTGAGGAGCACCTCTGGGGCTCGGTACCTGGCCCAAAAAGAGGTGGTGCAACGAATCACTCATGGTCTAGTTTAGGATCATAAGAGCGCATTTCCTTACCATCTAGTTGAGACGTAATCGGTGTACGGTGGTCGAGATCTGATTTCTCGAGCAAGTCCGAAGTCAGCAATCTTCACCAGCTCTGGGCCCATGCACAAAAGATTCTCCGGCTTCATGTCCCGGTGAAAAAAGCCTTAAGAAAAAGATATTTTCTGTGACCATCAAAATTTTTAACAGGTGCTTAAATGTAGCAGTTATAAATAAGTGTACCTTGTTTATGAATGAATGCCAGTCCCTGTAGAATCTGAAACATGATGTTTCTTAGAGAAGATTCGGTGAATAATCGAGACCTGCAGGAAGAAAGAGAGGAAAGTTCAGGAAGCTGTATTAACACACATTGTAAAAGCGAAATAAATATCACAGCCATACACACCTGTCTTTCATTAGCTGATACAGATTTTCCTTCATGTACTCAAATATAAAGTACAAGTGGTCATTTTCTCGAATTACCTCCTTCAGTTTGATCACATTGGCATGATTGAGCTTCTTTAAGGACTGAAAGAGTGGAGACACAAATTCATGTAAGAATGAAAGAGGACAGAAAAGAAATTGTGTCATAACAGATGAGATACAGCATGAAAGAAAGATTTAACCATGCTTGATAATACAGAGGACACTGAAGGATATTCATTCAGCTAAAAAACAAAACGTTTTCTGTGGAAAAACATGAATAGCGTCAGAGTACATTGTAGTTTGAGTGAAAATGCTGCAAAATGGAGACTAAATGCTTTATAATTCATGAGGGGGAATAAATGTGGAACACTTAAAAGCAGGGTAGGTAAATGTGCACTTTTCGCATGCACAGGGTCAATAAGGATTTAACCTACTGTTGGTAAAAGGCAAAGCTGTAATTTAATCTGTAATATGACATGCTAGGATTGTAACTGATTGATTAAACTTTCTCTACTTGAGTCAAGCTCCAGGAAAGAAGGAGTGTAGGCCAGGGATGAGAACCGGCGCAAAAAAGAAGCAACACACAAAAATCACCTTTTACTTTTACAGCTGTTGTGTGACTTTGAGCTGTGAGGAATTTTAGACAACAACATACTGAATAGATGTGCAAAGGAGAGAAAAATGCTAAAGCATGAAGTCTGAACAATAACCACTAAAAAATCTTCAGAGACACAAACTGATCAAAAAAAGCACCTTCACCACAACAGATAGAGCTACGCAAACAGACACAGAATTTTTAATGTAATAGAAACATTGTGCACTAAAACATTTTAAAGATATATAGAAAATTCAGGTAAACTTACTTTGACCTCACGAAGGTTCATGCACTCTTCCCAAGAGTAAAATTTTCTTTTCATTCTGTAAGAAAATCCATAAACTAGCATCAAATTATTATTTTAAACCAAACATAATGATGAAGCAAATAAACATAAAGTTACCCTAGTTCCTTAATTTCCCTGAGGGAGTCTTCCCAAGGGATTAATAAAGTTTATCCTTATCCTTAGTTACCAATATGCATACATTTAATAAAATCACTGATTTACCAAAGAAAATGTGTAGTATTATCCAAAACAAAAGCAAATTCAAAAGAATAGTCATAAGTTCTTGGATACTTACTTTTTTATAGCAACTAGCTCTCCAGACTCCAGACTGCGGCCAAGGAGGACTGAGCCATAGGTGCCATCCCCGAGCTGTCTGATGGTTGTGTATCTGTTCATTATGCTTGAATGTCCATAGCATCATCCTGGGGCAGATAACATTTGGTTTAGAAATAGGACTGTGTGTGTGCATGTGCTACTGAGTGCAGCATGGATGTCCAGCAGCAACTGGAAGACAAGAGACAGAACCTTGAACTGTTTCTACCGCAGAGTGCACAGTGGTTTAGTACCTTTGACTTTTTAATAGATTACCTCACTGTGAGTAAGCTGCTCTATTGTCAAAGCATTTACTGATAACTTCTAAAAATAACATGAAATCCAGGTTTATAGCTTCTTTATCTAAAACCGATTTGTTGACCTTTTTGTCATCACTAAAAGCTCTCAGCCTGTACAGCAAAAGTACAGCAAAAACCCCTTCTCGATCACCACACTCGGATATGGCGTTTCTCACATTTGGAAAAAGCAAACTGGTTCCTGGGAGCTTCTGAACCACACGACTACAAATTACATCTCCAAACTGTTTGGTGGTTGAAGTACAGACATGCCTCCTTCCAGCTGTGTAAGTTTCCCTGATTTGTAGCCACACTGAAAATAATTTTTATGACTATTAAACTTTTTTGCAGACGCGTTAGCATTTTAAGGTGGAACAACACCTATCACATCCAATATGATTTAACAAAACTGAATTTTTTTTTAATTATTCAAAGAATTTTTCTCAGTAAGATGCAAATGCAGGCTCTCTGGTTCTTTGATTTGTACAAACTGCTGCAGGCTGGTCAATGACTTTGCAATGGGATCGTATAAAATCTATATGCCACGAAATCCCACAAAATCACGGTGTTTATGCAGTCACTTCAACTGCTATATAATCTTAATAAATGTCACAAACATATAAATGCATCTAAATATTTAAATATAATGTACAATTCCGCAGCAGATTAGGGATGATTATGCATGCAATCTGCGGTTTGTTAGTATTTTAAATATTAGTCAACAACAGCAAGCGTGACAAAATTAATAATTAGCCTAACGCTAATCAGTGTTGTTGATGCCCCAGCAGCTGACAAGACATGAAAGGAAAAGAAAACGGAGGAAAAAGCAACAGTCAGCACTCACCCTCCTCAAACAGACAACAAAGCATCGCCGAATGGACGTTCAATGACGCGCCGGAATAGACAAACGCATCCAATACGGGCGGCTAGTTCATAACAAAAACACTATTTGGTCCAGGCCCTGCCGTTACTGAGCTCGTCATACATCATAGTCTCGCGTTGTTTAAATAAAACCCATTATTTTAACAAATCACAGCCCTCCGTCGACTGTGGGCGCAACTTCTTCTTCTGTTGCTCAGCTGCACCGATATTTAGTGAGAAAATGCTGCCTCAACAGGACTATATTATATTGCAGTTCTGAGGACAGGTTTGTTGCGCTTAGAAAAGAGAGAAAGGACTGTTTTTTTAAGCTCTCGGTTTGTTCTGAAGCTAAAAAAAAAACCCGTTGTTGTTGTTGTTGTTGTTGTTGTTGTTGTTGTTGTTGTTGTTGTTGTTGTTTATTGTAACTTTCTGAGACTATTTTACTCCAAATGGACGAATAAAACGACTATTTTCTTGAATTTTCTTAAATTTACCATTTAACTTAACTTTAATTTAACTCCTGAGTTTTCTTATTGTAGGTATTTAGCCACACAGTATTGATTATACTCAAAATTACTATGCTGAATGTAAAAAAATAAAATAAAAATAAAAAATACAGTAATTATCATCTTCCTCTGTATAAATGGCCAGTGGTCAAAACTATAAATCGAATATACTGTATATCATTTAATGAATAAACAGGATGGTTCGAGGGCAGAGGAGGGCGTTTCTCTGCAACTTCGAAGCTCACTTCCTGATAGCCACTGTGGCTCAGGCTACTCGAAGAAATGGCAGCCTTCCTGAGAGCACGTAGATTTGTCCGCAGTGTTGTCCGTTTCTCCGACCGTGAACTGTAAACTTTAGTCCCACCCGTTCTCTTGTGTGAAAAAAAAACTAGTGGTCAAGCTGTCATGGTAGGTTATTTTGTTTTTATTTCCGCATTCGAAGAAACACACATTAGCAAGCATGCTATCTAGCTAACGCAAGTTAGTGTTGTTTACATGCACTTAAACGCGTTAGAACGCATCGCTTCAAATAGCTAAATACGAAAAGCTGGAAAGTTTGCCCTGAACTCAAGACTGATTTATTTCAATTGTAATTATGTTTAGTTGACGGTTGACTAATCGTTGTCCTTGCATGTGTTTACTTGTCTGTGCTCGGATGAAAGCTTTAACTGATAAAGAGAGTGGAGTTAGTTTACCTGAATAAAATTAGAATATTTCAAGTAATCGGTTATCCATTAAATATTTTATAAATCCCATATATGGGCAATATACTATCCAAATGTTTGAAAGGGCATATATCAGATTATGATAAATAGATGTCTGTGAGGTTCTGCAGAGCTATATTCACTTGCATAGTGGTTACAAGTTTAAATCAACACTTTTTTCAATGTACCATGACAAGTTTATAATTAGATCTTGATAATTCGCTTTTAACATGGGAAGATTCCAAAAATGCTTTCACTAAGTTTGAAATCATAGCATCTTTGGTTATGACTGAGGCTGTCTGCTCTTGGTGCAGGCTGACGAAAGTGCAGGCGCTGGTGGCGCTGCTGAAGACGAAGGTTCAAATGATGTAAACGTTGAGGTGAGAAATCTAATTGCAAATAATTATTTGCTGTGAGTGTTTTAAAGTACAATTCAAGCCAAGCTGCCTGTTTACCTAACCTTTGCTGTCTAAATAAAGCTTGAATAAATATTGCTGCATGAGAACTCTGTGGTTATTATACTAGAAATCCTAAAGGTCAGCTTCCTCTTTTGTCAGCAGTATGTTTGTTGTCATTTTTTATGTGTCAGTATTTTGGAAATGACTGTTTTAATAACATTGAATAAAAAAATTCAGGTAAAACTCAGTGCGTTCAGAGTTCAGTGGATGTCTGAACTCAGACCAAGCTCAGGGGCTAGTGGAACAAGCGACCGGCTGGTACGAACCAGAGGCCTAAAGAAGCAAGACACTTCTAATGAAGAAAAAGTAAGTTCAAAAGGAATTTTATTTCAGGCAAATTATGTCCTGGTTACATTTATCTTTACAAAAATTGATTTTTGTTACTTCAGGCCACAGAACTCTTCTTACGAGCTGTAAAGGAAGAGCAGAATGGAGCTTTCTATGAAGGTATGTTCATTTGGTGATCAATTAATTTAAAGTGATGCAATGCTGACATCAGAAAGAGACACTAACAAAAGCTCAGTGTAAGTTGTGAAAAATACAAGATGTATTTAGAAACTTTCAATTTTTTTAGTAAGCTGGAATAACTTTGCATGAACAATGTGCAAAAGTTCAACAGTTCAGGTGTCATAGTTACTGCAGTGCCTGTTCAATCACCATGTTCACAGTTTATGCATGAGTAACTAAACAGTAATTGCATCCCTCATTCGTCGGGTTCATTTTCATGTTAATGTATCACGTGACATCTTTGCTTGCAGCTATCAAGTTCTATCGCTTGGCTATGCAGCTTGTGCCTGACATTGAGTTTAAAATCAACTATAGCCATCCTCCCGATGCAGGCCAAAGTGAAGAAAACTAGTAAGCTGCTCATTACTCTTCATTATCGGCTTGCTCAGATTGATGTACTACATCAACATCGGCAGAGATTTAGAGTTTTATGTGAACAATGTGTAAAGAATGAAAAGCATCTCAATCTCATCTATAAATAATAGGGTGTCAAATGCAGCTTCATGTCAGGTGAGAAAAAATCATATTCCTATTTACACTGAGCACATGATGGTTTTTTTCCCAGCTTCGAGGACATTGATGGTGAAATCGATGATCTGATTGCCTACTTTGAACAAGAGCTCACTCTTGACAGCTCCTTTCCTGAGATCTGCATTCCTGAGTTGGACATGACTCAGGTGCACATTTCAGGTTAACATTGTTTCATTTTTAAACCTACACTTGACTCCCACCCTCATAATCTTGTAGGTAGTATAATGGAACATTGTTGACTGTGCATCATGTTGAACGTTTGCAGCTCTGCCAAGGGAAATCCTGATGTACATATTTCGTTGGGTTGTGTCCAGTGATCTGGACCTCCGAGCTCTGGAGCAGCTGTCTTTGGTTTGCCGTGGGTTTTACATCTGTGCACGGTCAGCTCCTCCACCTTGACAGTCCAGATATGTGAGAGCGCGTCACTTCTGTGTGGACATTGGTGATCTTGGGTTCTTATATTTCCAGGGACCCGGAGATTTGGCATTCGGCCTGTGCAAGAGTGTGGGGAAGAAATTGCACTAAAGTGGTCCCCTTCAAGTCCTGGAGGGACATGTTCCTACGACGGCCTCGTGTCCGTTTTGATGGTAATAGGATATTTGAACTAAAAATGTGTGATTATAGACAGCATAGAAGTATGGCATGGGATAATTTTGGTTTATGCTTGAATGCATTGTTTAGAATTTTGATGTTGAATGTTTTTGGATTGTAAATGTCTTTTTTTTCTAGGTGTCTATATCAGCAAGACATCATACATCCGTCAGGGAGAGAACTCATTGGATGGTTTCTACAGGGCTTGGCATCACGTTGAGTACTACAGGTGGATGTTTGATTGATCTAGCTTTCGCTGAAGTTTAGCTCTCACAGCTGACTTTGTGATCACAGGTACCTCCGGTTCTTTCCTGATGGGCAGGTTGTCATGCTGACGACTACTGAGGACCCTCAGGCCATTATTCCTCGTTTGCGTACAAAGAACACCAGGTATCCTTTCTCAGATATTTAGATTGATATTAAGAATTACATTTCATCGAGGTAAAGTTGTTGCAGTTTGTCTTGTGCGCTTAAACCTGCTTGTTGTCAGATTTAGCGTACGTGGAGGAAAACAAAGCATAAACAATGCAGCTTAATCAGGAGTCCTCTGTTTACCTCTGTTTTTACAGGACAGAATCTGCTCTGCTGGGTCATTTCCGTCTGTCGCAGGAGATGGATAATCAAGCCAACATCTTTGCAGTGGTCTCCAAGAAAAAGGATGAATTAGTTCAGTATTCTTTATAATAAATAATCAAACATAACTAACATGAAAAAACGGAGCTCCTCATGCCACAAATGAAGGAAGTGATCTTGAAAAAAAATCTTTTGTCCTTAAACTTCAAATGTTATAAAAAAAACACAAAACCTCAGATTGTGTGCAAAGTGATTTATTTGAAGCAGTTTAAATGTTTAAACTATGCGGCTCATGCCTTGTTACTAACCTGGTTGAGTCTGACATCAATTGAATGTCTTTTTATTTTACTGACAGAAGCAGGTGGAGATTCAGAGTAGCCGGTTCTTCAGGAGGAACCCACAGCCCGAGACGGAACAGACCTTCCATGTGGGACTGCAGTTGTCCAATGGGGGGCGCCGCAGTTTCAATAAACTCGTGTGGATCCACCACTCCTGCCACCTCACCTACAAGTAAGACACAAGCACCAATTGCAGAGCAACAGAGAAAATGCTCTTCCCCTGTCTCAGATGTAATATTAATTACTTTTTAGGCTGAGTGGAGAAACAGTTATCTCAGAATTTGACCTGGACAGGATGTACAGGCCCTTCTACTTTGCACGGGTGAAGAGTTACACCGCTTTCTCTGAGAAACCTCTCTAAGCTGCCGGGACGCGAGGGGAAATAAGCCTTCACTGCTTTCACAACATGTATACTCCTCAGAATACTTAATCTTTGCTGCAGCTGGGGGACTTTTGTCATGTCAAAGAATAAGGACCTTTATGTTTCCTACATGTGAGCATGTTGTGTTCTAAGTTTGTTTAATAGAACGCTTTTATTTTCTGATTTCAGAAATGGTGATAATTCTTTGGAACATATAATCATTAGCAGCCAATTTCACCTTTCTGAAGCAATGAATGTCTATTCTGTAATAGTTAATTAGTTCACTTTCTCCTTCAAATAAACTATGCTGGACAGATTCTGCTCCTGTGTGCTGCTTTAGTTCTCCTCTAACCTGAACTGTGGGACGGAGCTGGACACAGGCAGAAGTACAGAAAGGTCTGAGAACCTTGCTGTGAGGTGACTGGTAAACATTGCACTGTCTGTTGACGATGTTGGCAATCCCAAGTGCAAATAGGTCATCTTTAGGCTGGAAGAGCGGAATTCAGCTGATTAAAAAAAATGCAAAATAGGTCAAATGTGACTTTGAAATGACTTTCTAAACTAAGACCATTATGCCCTTAGAAAAAAACAATTCACAAGTTCTGGAATCTGAATTGGAGCACTTCATGGAGACATGGTCAGGTCTGACTGCTGATGAGCTTTTATTGATCATGTGACCGCTGGCAGGAGCAGCAGGGTGAACTGGGAAGTGTGGATCTATACTCTGCTCACAGGCAAATGCTGCCAAATTGACAGGAGCCTGCTGGATCGTGCTGCCAAACCTTTATTCAAGATTTATTTTAATTCTGCACTGTAGGCACAGTTTATAGTGCTGTAAAAACATGGTGTTGGCCTGCAGAGAGGAAGCTGTGCATGTGCCAATAGACAAATACTTCTTTTTGAATATTTTAACACAGAAAACAGTTTTTGCACAGACAAGAAGCAACAATCTGGTTAAAAATTGTGCTGATGAGGCGTGTCTGCCAACTCTGTTAGATCACTGCCATGGTGTCACAAATGCTTCAAATTCCCAAAACTGATGTGATCAGGTGACAGTCATGTGACCTGACAGGAAGTTATGGTGGAAGTTATGACGGTGTTATGAAGTGAAGTATCCATTTAACAATTTCAGCGCTCTAATAACATGTCCTATATTATACTGAACTTCTATTGACTATATTTCTTGATAAAATAAATATAAATTAACATTGGAAATGTGCTCTATGTGTTCCTGTTGGTCTATGGTATAACCCTGCCCGTCATTTTCCTTTAAGGGGGATTAGATCTGGGCTCTGATGGGTTAAAACATAGCCTGACTTTACATATGGGCTCATGAGATGGGCGTGACCTTTTCTAGGCCAATCAAAACTTTGCCCTCAGATCTCTTCTTTCCTTCCTGTGTTGGGAGTTTGGCACATTATAGACAGAACAAAAAAAACCTGATAAAAATAGTTGACTCCACACGGTTTGAAAAAAGGGAAAAGATCTACTTTGAACCCCCACTGAGTTATAATTCAGACATGATTCATGCTGCTGAGTTCACGCTGTCATCCAGCCCCACCTCCCTCCTCAGGCCACTGCTCTGTAATCGAAGCTGACACTCGTTGGCATGGAGAGGCCGACCGGGGGTCACGCTGCAGTAATGTAGAAAAGCCTATATGTCTAAATCCACAGACCAGCTTGGAACATTAACAGTTTCCTTTTACTTAATAAAATAATAAAGCTACAGCTTAAACTGTCATGTGTTTGAAAACTTGCCATCTCAGATTCACTGTATTGTTGATATTATATAGCTGATATAATGAACCCACCACCAAAGTCATCAAGAATGCTAATATTCTTAATGCACATAAAAGTTTACATAGGTTTTTGTGGGAGGAAGGTGAGTTGACAACAATATTTGCAATCCCGTTTTTAATGTATGTATAGCAATAAAGCATGACAACATTTTACCCAATTTTTCAGAAAATATACATCTGTATTCGTTACACATTATAAAACAGACTCAGGGTCTCTCTTAGCTCTCTGAACCTCAAAAAGAAATAAAGTTCGACTTAAAAACAAACAGTTCGCTTTCATTCAGACTGTACAATACTGTACTCAGGATTGTGAGCAGATATAGATCATTCAGGAAGAGTAGGTTGCAGCTTGAGTTTAAGGCAGAAAATTATGCTAAAATTATGCTAAAAGGAATGCTCCGTTCATTCAGTGAATTAGACCTGCCATAAATCACTGCAGCATTGCACCGTAGCAACCGTCCTTGGTCCTTGGATACAGAAACATAAACACGTAAGGAACAAAGATGTGAACTACAGGATCACTGTGAGCTCACTTTTCCATCAAATTAACATTACTGTTAAAGTTTTGCTACATTAGGAACCGAATCGGCTGGTTCAAAAGGCACGCTCTTCACTGCAGCTTTACATGAAATTAGAAAACAAACAAACAAACAAGAGCATTCTGCTCTGAAGCTTCTTAACCTGCAGATCTCTTTAGGCTTGACATAATATTTAAAAAAGATCTTGAGGTATATAATGTGACAAACAAAACTGAAAAGTGTCATGCAAACAGAGCCCATGTTTCAGTGAGTATTATGTAATATCTAACACTAAATTATACAGCAGGGTATATTTTTTTACATGATGAGTGCAGACCCTTATTTTACTCCAGTACTTTAAAGCACATTTTGAAGAATGCCCTTTGACTACGAGGCCTAACATGTTGCAGAACACGTGTTGGTTAAACAATGAAATATCCCAAATCCTACAGGAAAAGGCAACATGTGCGGCTAAAAATGCATCACACGGGGCAAAATTCCAGATTACACAACTGCACAGCCGGGAGTGTGGCAATATGACACACAAACCGCCTGTGCTGATTACACATTAAGCGCCGTGGCGAGAGTTGCGTTGGCGTAACTGTCCTGTTGTTCAGACGGATACGTCATCATGGGTGACCTCGACACGCTGGCGTCTTAATTGACGCGTCAAGAATGAAAGCAAGGCCCTGTTGTCTTCTGCTTTGGCTGGTGGTGGGATCAAAGGTCCATCTTGTGCAGTGATAAACGACACACCAGGGTTAGATGGGGTGGACGTGTGGGAAAACAATGGGAGCCTATAGATGTTTGGTGTTGTTTTATTGTGAGTGCAAGGCTATTCTAGATTAGAAAATAAGATAATTCAAGAACCTCCCAGCAGCGTTAGCCTACAGGGACAAACAGGGATCAATCAACTCTCCGTTTGTTGTGTGCAGCAGCCGGGTTGGCCTTTGCGTGTCCGTTTTTTAAGGCGGTCGATCCATTCTGATAGTCCTTTAGAGAAGCCTTCTGCTTCTTGTATGTCTTGTGAGTTGGGGATGGAAAAAAAGGACAGCATCCTGTTATTAACTGAGTCTTGCCAAAAAAAAAAACCCAACCAGATTTATCCTTTAAACTCACAAATTATATCGTTTAAAGTGGAAAAACAACTGACCTGGATGTAGAAATTTAGGAAAAAGATGACCAGCGTGAGCATGTAGCTTATTTGGAAGTACAGCCACCCTAAAGGGAAGTCGCAGGGCCAGACGACAGCGCACAGTGAATGAAAGACGGTCAACCCAAACTGGATCTGCAGAGGAAGCATGAGAAGGTGACCCAGAGAGCCCACAGATGCAACATTGATCCACAGACTCAAATATCTCATAGAGGGTCAGCAGAGCATGAAAGCTAAAGAGGGACAATGCAGGTCGATACAATGCAGGTCAAAGGACATGATACATGCTGATTTTGAGTACACTCGCTAATAATAATAATAATAACAATCATAATAATGACAATAATGATGAACCCACCAGCTGTAACTGTGTGATGTGCTTCTTCCACCAAAGGTAGGGCCGCATGGCCGGGATGGCTGAGAGGCCGTAATAGGAATACATCACCACGTGCACGAAGGAGTTCAGGGTGGGGCCAAAGAACGCTGTCCGGATACAGATGAGAAAGTCACTTTATATTCAATAGTCCACCGTAATATTAAAAATGAAAGCAGAGGCATCAGCGCTGGGTGAGAACCCTTCCATGACTGAATGACTCATGACTTGATTTCTTTTTTTTTTTTTTTTTTTAAATGCTTTGGCTCATTCTGGGCTAAAAGACTCACAGTGGCCGCAGGGGATCCAGTTCATAACGAACCACCAGATATTGAGCATGCTGATGTGGTGGTAGATATGAAGAAATGTGACCTGGTGGTTGTTCTTCCTCAGGATGAAGAAGAAGGTGTCCATGAACTCGATCAGCTTGGAGAAGTAGTACCACCACAGGACGTTTATGATCTGCGAGAGAGGGCAGAGAAACAGATAAAAGTGCTTCTCTTTTCCCAAATTCTCATCCAAACGTTTTGTCTCTCGAGAGCCCTGAAAAGTTCACGGTGAACCGTAAACTAATTGAGCAACGCAGTGTTATTATTTCATGCCTGCAGCTCTGCAGATCTCTGCACATTCCTCCGTGAGCCATGGTTTTTTACTCATCCAGTCATCGCCACGGCATAAATCAGATTAAACTGGGCTCCCTGACTCCAAAGCTTATCTGTCAGAATTTACAGGTTCTTAGTAAAGAGAACAGATTTGAAAGTAAAACTATGGCAGCTGAAGATGTCACGGCTGGCCTGCAGTCGCTGTTGTTGGTTCTAATGGACCATGACCACAATCAGCAGAGCTGAGCATCAGATGTTGCAGGCGGACCCACCTTCTGGTCCACGTCCTGTGGGCCGTGAGTTCTCTGGCAGTAGAAGCTGTAGCCGCCAGGCCACACTGCACAGACAAGCTGGAAAAGTCAACAAGAAAGCATAATTTAAAACCTGCAAGATTCCTCAAAAACACATACATCTGTTTAGCAAAGGGCGACACAGCAAAGACAAACACCAGTGTTTTATCACGTCTTTATCTAACTGATAAAGCTGAACTTCAGTTCAGTTTCCCTGTGTTGACCCTACGGTAGTGATAGTCGCCCTATAAAATAATCGACTCCCCGTAGCGAGAACGCAAGTGGCCTGTACTTTGATTTTCTAGTTATGGCGGAGGTCAGACAGTAGTCAGAGTACAGGGTTTAAAGAACCTTAACCTAACCTTAACTTTATGTAACAGACAGACAGGACATGGCTGAACGTACACTTTAGACTCACACACGCCCACGAAAGGCTTCAGCCAGGTGTCTGTATGTGAAGAACACAGTCAGGAACATTGAAAAACAGAAATTCTGCGTCCACGTGCATGATATTGACCCATGTTACACTGTTACAGACGCAGGATTTGAAGGATTTCCCAGCTGCTTCTCTAATGCTGATGTTAGCCATGTTAACATGGACAAAATCATTTCAATCTGATTAAAAATGCCGAAGCCAGCGCTGACGTTAACGAGATGACATTACATCCAAAGATCCAGGATTTAATCCCAGCAGATCATTTAGACGCGTGTCCACCTGCGGCACCGCCACGTGTCTCTGGATGTTTCTGTGCTCAGTGTTTTTTTTGGGTTTTTTTAAAGTCTTTATCTGCAAATCTGAGCTTGCCGGGGGAAACACAGCTTAGGGAGACACTAGGCTCCCACTTCCTTTCTATCCACCCAAGCCGACCCCACCAGAACAGGTGATAAGGCTTTGCTTTTGTACTTGCCCCAGTTATATGACTGGTGCCTGAAATACCGAGCCGACTTCAGCTACCTGAGCTCCACATGGACCGACACCCATTTTTATTCACGCTGGGTCCGTTTACCTCAGAGAACATCCAAAAAGACAAGATGGTAATGCCCAGGTTGTAGAGCATCATGGCACCTCTGCAGGAGTACGGCTGCCTGCGTTTCATGTACTCGGGCCCCAGCCACACGATCAGCAGGTAGCCCAGGGTGAGGGCGAGCGTGGGCAGGTAGCTGTCGAGCAGCAGCATTCCCAGCACCCTCGGATCTGGAAGGTGGAGACCAAGACGTAAGTGGGGACTGAAATCAGGGCAGCGGCGGCGGCTGTGAGGAATGTTTGCTCGATGCCCAGAAATGTTGGCAGCCATTAGCCAGAGATAAACAGCTCTTTGCACATCCAGCAGCAGGCGGTGGAAGTTTTTTGGGCTGACGTTCGCGGGACGCTGCCGAGCCTCTGCAGGAGCGCGTTGGAAAACCAGAATTACAAACGGCGACCCAAACTCACCTCTGGGGCCCAGCCATGACTCAAAGTAGGCATTTAGCTTCTGACTGAAGGCTTCCATCTGTCACCTAAAGGCAGAAAATGCACAGATCTCAGGTCAGTTCTGCATCAGGAGGGCTTCCAAGGGCAGAATGAACTACACCTGTTCCAGGAAGCACTGCTCAGGAATGTCTCAGGACCTGTTTTGGTTCAGTTCAAATACTGTTAGGGAGAAGTTCAGGACGCTCCGGGTGTTTCCTGAATGAGATACTGGCGTGTTTGTAAACCTGCAACAGCCGCAGCTTATCAGAGAGCAAACCCGCAACAGCGATAAGATGACTGACCATACAAATCTGTGCCCTTTTTAATCCCAGCGGATGACAGGGAACCTCCTCGCACACGTAGTTCATAACAAGGTCTAGAGGAATTCAAAGTTGGCGAGTCGAGACCCCGCCCCGAGTTTCCTCCCAGCAGCCACAGAAATCTCAGTGGCTGTTAAGCAATACAGCCGCCAGTTTGGCTCAATGATATTCCAGTTTTCACAGTCACACTTGACTTTTGGAGCACGTCATCTTTCGGAGGCTCAACATCAGGGCTGGATTTTTACTTATAATACAGAAAAACACGTAAAAGACCTGAGGTGACACCATACTCAAGTATTTGAGACATCCTTGTGCACATTTTCCCTATGCTACAGCCACAAATTACCGATAAATGCATCAGAACCCCAGACTGGCTCACAGCCAAACTGGTCCCAGCTAAAATACCCCCAGTACAAAAGCATCTGGCGTTTTTCCAGATGACACCATGCCCACAATCAGTCATTTAATGCTTCTGGAGATGTAAATGTTTTGATTTTACTTTCACCTTTTTCTTGTAGCATCTTTAGTGACAGTGTGTAATAATCTAAAAAGAGCAAAAAAAAAACAAACAAAGAAATTTAGAAATGTGAGCCATCAACAGACTTTTATAGATTCAGTTTGAAATTATTTCTATATTAAAACGTTTCGAAAGCAACTTATTCATCCATGAGCAGATGCACGAACCTTTACAGAAGAATTTGCCTTCACCTCCGTTTCCATAGCGATGCTGTGGTATGATTGACGTTGTATAGAATTTTCCTCTGGGATCACACGTGGAACGGAAGCATGCACTATACTCTGGACTTTACATCCCGTCAACAGATCACCGAATCCACCTTTGGATCCGGGATCTACCCTCACTGTCCCATAATTTCACAACACAGGCGAATAAAATAATACTCCTGGATCGTGTCGCATCCGTCGCTTCAGCATCTCTCCCGCTGCACCGCGGCCATAAGAGATCCAGAAACACTCACCGATCAGCCGTGTGAGAGGTGATTCCTGCGGCTGCTGAGCTGCTGCTGTGAGCCGGAGACCGCTGCTGATGAGGCGGGGACAGAGGAGGCGCAGCCCGGGCCCGTCCGGAGGGTCTGCGCACTGTGCAGCCGTGCGTCTGTGGAGCTAAAGTGGGAGGAACACGCAGGCTGGCGCGATGCCCCCACAGGAGAGCCGCAGCCAGGACGTGACCCGGGGTGTTGGAACCACCCACCGTCAGAACCATGACATCAACATACTGTATCTGCGCGTGGAACTGCGAGGGGAAAAGATCAGAGTTCAGGTAGATTAACCTGAGCCACGTGGAAGCTGAGTGTGGCAAGCATGCATGAGATTAAAAATAAAATAAAACAAAACAAAATGAATACATTTTGAGGGGAATGTTATAGTCAAACTTTTAACCAAGGTTTTAAAAAATCCAAAATAATATAAAAAAGCAATAAGCTCTATTTACATTTTAATTTAGTCTATTTCAAATCTTAATAATACAAATAACGTGCTGAGATGAAGGAATATGCGTGATTAAGGCTCTAAATAGTAATGCTCCGTCTATAATATAGAAAATTGGTTAAATGAAAAAGATATTTACCGGTAAATCAAACTGGTATTAAAAGCAGGGACCAACCATCTTCCTCTGGTGGTTGCAGCGTTACAGTTATGCAATATTTAACATTGATCGCTGCCAGCTGAATTCATGAGCTTGAGAGAGAGAGAGCTTGATTAATCATGACGCATGAATGAACATATGACGACTTAATATGGGCCCACTTTAATGGTGCATCGATTTTGCTGCAAAGGGCAGTAATATTAAACCTTATCTGCACTGTTATATAGAACCAAGGAGGTAAAGTGAGAAGGACATGATGTAAAATGTGAGATAAGGACCAAAGACAAGTCAAACACAACCTCTGTTCTGCAGGTCGCAACCTTCTCAACTAAAACTAAGGATCATGTTGAGCTGAATCAAGTTCTAGCTTCACCTAACTGATTTATCTAATTTTAAATTTTGTCCTGTTGATTTTATTTCTTTTTTAAACTCACGTTAGTATAGATATAGATGATTCACAAATGATTTTAAAATAAATTTCAAAGATTTTTTTTAAAATAAGCGAATTCACACCTTTAGCTCTGACGCAGGTATTACGCAGATAAACTAGAAAATTTTTTTTAAATAAATTTACACGAGCATCCAAATTATTTTTGCGGATTTCGCTTTGTGTCTATCAGCAGTCATTATGCCGAGATGCGGTACAATGGCGCCATCTTGTGGTTATGCTATGATTTAGTAATGTAATAAGTAAGTTATAAATAAATAAATAAATAAATAAATAAATAAAGATGGCTTCGTCATTATCAGTGTTAATCAAAATGGCCTTGAAACCCCAGAACAACAAGTTTGAATCACAACAATTTTAAAATGGCACCATGCTCTATATGGTTAAAAAAAAAAAAAAAAATTCCCCTGAAACCAGGTTCATGTTTGTGTAAAATTGTGATTTATTAATTAAAATGCACAGGGAGCAAGAAAGCAGAGATACAGGACTCTTTCACCGATAGAAAAGTTTGCTCAGATGGTGTGGAGAAAGGGAGAATAAAAAGAGTATGATTCGAAATAGCTCACACATAAGCTGAACCCAGCAGGCATGATGGAAACCATGTGTGAACTTCTTTATGTACAATACGCACACAGATCTGCACGTGTGTCTGTTTTAACATAAAAGTCATATTTGTTTGTAGTTACAATTCATTTAACTGGCATTAGCAGCTCACACCGTCTCAAAATCACCGAAATATTAGTAATTTAGTTTCCCATATGAACTTCAGAATAGAAAATCATTATAATGGTCACCTCTCAAGAATTCCCATTTAGAGATTAGGTTTCAGGCGATATGAAACATCCAAATGATTTAAACATGCCAACTGCAGCCATTCTTGTTGGTCGGGTTCATGCATGTGATGGAGACGCTGTGGCTGCTCATAAATCCAGCCATTCTGGCTCATTTCCAAGCCCGCCCAGAAACCCCCTCCCCAAAAGAATGAAACAAAAAAAAACCCCAAACATGTGGGGCGGCTGTAAAAGATCGTTCTTGGTGTACAGATTTACATCAAAGCAGCATCACATGCAGGAAAAAAAACAGCTCACCTTTTTGAATTGCAATGCTATGTTCAAGGTCCCACTGCATTATCAGGAGAAATGGGCAGTTCTCATAAAATCAAAAAAGATATGAGGAAAGCACTTATCCAGGAAAAGAAGCCCACAAACCCCCTCCATGTTAAAAAAGCGGTACAGTATGTACAGAACACGCGCACAAAGTCAGACTACTGTACAACGAGTTGCTACATTTACATTCTCACACTGAATTTCCAGAGAAAAATAAATACACATCTGATCTCTATTACACAAGTTTTCCACCTCTTAACCCTATTAAAATATGTTTGTAATCATACAAATCTGAAACAGTATAAATATACATGGATATAAAGCAGATGTGTTTGTTTCAACACAAGCCCCCCCACACACTTAACTACTAAAATTCTAAACCACACATTTGGTCTATTTTTCTTTTTTTCTTTTTAAATGTTTCAGTCCTAAAGCGCTGCTCATTTAATCTTGTTGACTGGGTTTCCAATGAGCTCTGGGCACTGCTCTTCGCCTTTGGCGATCCGGTTACACTTCACCATCAGGTCGTAGTTGATCTTGTCTGTGATGACGCTGTCCTCTTTATACTGTGGATGGTTGGCGACAAACTCCCTCATCCACTTGGCCGTGGTCATCAGTTCTCCTGTTTCAGGTCGACAAGTTGAGGAATTAGCGCCCAATGCTGAAGACACTTGTACCTACACGTCACCTTTCAGTGGAATCTTACCTGAGGCACGCTTTTTGATGAGCTTCAGGTAGTTTAAAATCGTGCAGCGGGTGTCTACGTCCACCTCCATGTTTTCCAGGTAGCAGTTGAGGATGGGGATGAGGCCTTGGAACACTCCCTCCTGGAAGAAGACAGCAGTCAGCAACAGGCGGCATAAACCTTTAAGGCTGAGTGGCTTTTGTTTAAATGGGCTCTCATCAGAAGAATACGGTCACCTTTCCATTGATGATGTTGTCAATGCTCATCAGCGTGTACTCCTCGTTAGCACCGTCGCCTTCCACGCCGTTTTGAGCGGAACCAGCGGGATCAAAAACTGGGTTGCAACCTGGAGGCGAAAAAGACAAGTTTGACATCTGAGGCCGTCGGTATTGACCCCAGCCTGAAGCTGCCTTGTGACTCGCCTTTAAAGATATCCTTCCTGAAGTAAAACATTCCCTCCTGCACAGCGTTCCTCTTCTGGGCCACCTTCATGTTCTCGTCAACCTGATGACAGAGTGACCTTGTTGTTCATCTCACACAGGTCGAATCTTAACATAAAAAAATGATCTCGTACTCGTTTTCAGCGCGGGGAAGGGAATGAGAAGTTCAGAGGTACAGAATTCCCTCACTGCCCAGTTTACCTTTGACAAAGGAATCAGAAAGTCCAGTTTATAGGATAAGATCACTCTGGTGAGCAGCACCACAAAGACCACATAGGCAGCGTTTTCAAAGTCGGTCAGCTGCACCTGAAAGAGGAGTTGAGGTACGTGATGTGTTTGACATAAACAGGTTAAACAGCTCAGAGGAAGCGGTGGTGGTTACCTCCATGGGGCGGAACTCTACCCTCCAGCCAATATCAGAGTTGGGAGGGGGAGGCTTGAACCTCATCGTCTGCCAGTTGGTGGACTGCAGGTTCTGCAAACACAAAACCACAGCTGAATGAGCACCAGGCTGGACCGGTGAAAAGTGCATCTTCCTGCATCTTTTTCACCTCGAAATGATCGGAGTCATTTTCATCGTCCAAGTTAAGTCTCTCCTTAAAGACGGAGATCGGATCTCGGATAAACAGGTGAGCGATGTGCTGGGCCAACAGCTTGTCAATTCCTGCACGCAGAAATCAACAGTTCACCTTCTTTCAAACATGTATTTCCTAAAGACAGGTTGTGTTTTCATCAGTACCTGCGTCAAGCAGCTGTGCATAGATGTCCTCATCTATAGTCAGATCAATGTCGTTGTACTTCTCCCCACAGGTAGACAGGTAGCTGTCGATTGAGTCATATCTTGACTTGAAGATCCTGTATTTGTTGTTTTTCAGAGGCTGAAAATGGAACCGCACACACACGCTTAGCAAACTCAGGATTTGGCTGTGACGCTGAGGCAATGACACCACATCACAGGCCTCACCCTGAGCCCCCGTTCCTCCTCCGTCCGGTCGTCAACTGATGCGGAGATAACCCCCCAGCGGCAATCGATATCCGACACGAAGCCTCTGTAGAGGGGCGAGGCCGCGCTCAGCGCCATCTGACATGAATCAGGCAGTTTTTCATTTGATAGCAAGTAATAAACAAAAATATAATATCTGATTAATAACTGCAGATGTTGCATCATCAAAGGGAAAGATGATCCTAATCGATACGTTATCAACTCACCACTATTGGGCAGAATGTTGCTAGCTGGTCGTAAAGATACCTCGCCTCATCAATGCTACAAGCTTGGAATGTCACCTTAAAAGGCATCGTAAAAGAAAGGCTGAAGTCCGTTTATATATGACTTATTACCACGGTAAAGTTACACTCGCGTCCAGGTCACCACATCAGTGTCTCAAAGCACCACACACACGCACGCGCGCGGCTCAGTACCTGCAGGCAGCAGTTGCCCATGCCAAAGCCCATGGCGTCCATGTAGATGTGATCAGGCAGTGCTGCTTTGGCGGCCTCGCCGTCGTCCTCAGGGAACTCCTCCACAAACGGGGATGGAGTGCACTTGTCTTTAAAGACTGAGAAACAAAATTTCAACATTAAGTCTGAAATGTAATCAAAACACACATTAACCTCCCAGTTTGTAGACAGAAACTATTAAAACTGTAAGATGTAGAACGTTTTTTTCTCTAAATTGAAACAGATGTGGAGGACATCTGTCGCTGCAGATGAGGTGCAACAAGCTGCTGCTGCTCTGCCGCCAATCACACCTCACTGCATAACTGAGACTCTCTGACATTAACATTTTTTGCATACATCTGCTGCAACTTCAACACTAATTAGCATTGTTCCCAGCCACTTCCTCCAGGTGTGTTTGTTCAAAGACTCATCTAGCAAGTTTAGGAGAAAGTTGAGTATAATAACAACAGCCCTGAACCTTCAGCAAGAGTACAGTCTCCACGCCTCGTCTCTGTACAGCTTGCCAAATTTTCTACATGACCAAATGTCCTGTATTTTACGGGGTGAGGCGGGTTTACGCCGGGTGCGTCGCGTCGCGGTCCGGACTGATTTCTGCCATCTGGCAATTTATCGGCTGCGTCCGCGCTGTGTGCGTTTAAAAAAATCACGAGGAGGGATTATGAGGCGGCAACATGTACCGTATTTGAATAGCAAACAGGTTTCTATTTCGCGGATTTCCTTCATCGCGGGGGATTTTCAGAACGTAACCCCCGCGATAAATGAGGGACCACTGTACAACGAAATTGTGGTTCAGCTCCGGTTCAACAGTGCAACAACTTACTCGGTACATTTATCACCACTTTTTCTCCTCTTCTCTGACGAGTGTTCCTTGTAAGGTTGCTGAAAATACAAATGCACACACTCGTGAACACTCACACAGTTTATGTTAGAAAAGCACATGTGAGCGCTGATAGCTACCTGAATCTTGGGTGTTTGTTGATAGCTTCATCTGGGAAAAACAGCGATTTGGCCACGGAGCTATCAGCAGGACTTGGTCGATACTCTGGTGTGGTAAAACCTGGACAGCCTAATCTGCACAGTGGACCAAACCAGAAAATCAGAAAATGAAAACAGCAAAGGACAGCTGTCCACCAAAAGTAACTAAAAAAGGAAAACAGAGTGGTGGAAAGTACCGTGGAAATGAGGTGATGGTGCAGAGGGTTTGGTTCTGCTTGAGGACAGAAGAGGCCTCTCGTCGTCTCTTCTTCATGTTGCCCTCCACGGTGTTGAACTCCGACATGGTTCCGCCGTACGGCTGTCCTGGAGTTCCTTCGATCATGTAGCTGGCGTACTCTGGTCTCCAGAGTGTGGGATGACTGCAAACAGGCACAAAAAAAAAAAAAAGATGTGTGAGAGTGGGGCGTTAATTGGGAAAGCATCAGTTCTACCATGTCCCCTGGATGAACCTGGCCCACAGTCCTGCTGTCAGGTCTCACCCCGCAGCCACACCTTTGCCAATTAACTCCCAAGGAAAAAAACAGGGCGTGGGTGTGCGTGTGTGCGTGTGTGTGTGTGTGTGTGTGTGTGTGTGTGTGTGTGTGTGTGTGTGTGTGTGTGTGTGTGTGTGTCTTAACAACACCACAAAACTGTGGAAAATGTATGTAGATTATATAATCTTCAGCCTGACAGATTTACATAGATCCTGTTGACATTCCATAGACAGCAACCAGCCTGCTTTTGTCTTGACAGGCTGCTGGGTGGGTTCTGGCTTCATTTATGTCCACAAACGACACAGTAGCGTTCTCCCGGAGATGTCAGCACAGGGCGGGCTGATTGGGATCTCTCCATTTTGACTGCTTTGTTAAGATTCGAGCAGATGCAGCGTTAAACACACAGGCACCGCTGCAGACTGCCACAGACAAGTCATACCTGTCAACAGCTTGATGTGCCCACAGGTGCTGTGCAAAGGCATGTCCAGACTCAAGTGGACGCTTTTCTTAACAGGTTTTACTAATCATTGTTTTTATTACTGTTAATCAGCAAATGTTTTGGATTTTATCCTGCCTTGATCTAAGGTGCTGATTACACTTATTTAAACAGTCTAACAAATGGGATAAGTGACAAAAAACTAACATCGGAGGTAAAGTGTTGACACATTCATTTTAAACATTAGCATGAATAAATTCCAAATCCTCGACGGCAAAAAGCAGTTTGCCATTCCTTATTTTAATTTGATCTGGACCTTTGCAATATGTTGACGAGTAATCTGAAAAAGAGCCGCGCAAATGTAGTTGGCGTTTAATCAGCCCCAGGCTGCAGCGCTGGAAACTCTTTCCTTTCATCAGAACATTGACAGCGAAGAGCTGAACGATCGGGGAGGATCGATCCAGCGGCCTGTCAAACTCATTCCAACACGCTTCTTCTCATCAATCATGGCCATAATACCACCTGATCAAAGCCATCTGAAAAATTCATGAACAGTCTCAGCCACATATGTTCCCCATATGGGTGCTCAACAACGCGCACAACCATCAGATAGATATATTTCAGTACAAACACATCACTCTGAGAGTCACACACACACATATATTCACTTATATCTGCTTCTGCAGTTCCAAAATGTCAATGTGCTTCTCTC
Source organism: Arothron firmamentum (assembly GCA_016586285.1). NCBI lineage: Eukaryota > Metazoa > Chordata > Actinopteri > Tetraodontiformes > Tetraodontidae > Arothron > Arothron firmamentum. Next base: position 26,080 of record BJFM01002945.1, read on the forward strand.
TTCTGTCACATGCCCAAGGACTAATAACCAATCTGGACCAAGGTTGCATTACTAAAGCAGGCCAAGGCTACCTCCTCAAAGCCTTCAAAAATGATACCAAAGGTTTGAAAAACACGTTGAGATTTAGACAAAAGTGATGGTGCAAACATATCTCTAACTTTGTCCATTATGCATAACAATGGAATAAAAAAAACATACAAACAAACACGTACTTAAGAGTACTAGACGCCACAAACTGTTCGATGTTTAGTGATGGCACGTGTGGATCTCATTGTAGTCTCATTGAGTCTAAGTCTGACGAAACCGCATTTCCATATTTCATGATGAGCACGTATAAGTTCTTTTTTCAAACGGCGTCATAATTGAAGAGGCAGAAAATGCTTCCAGAAAATCAAGGTTGCCCCAATGAAAACATCCTGGCTTAAACCTTTTCAAAGAACTTCAAGGTGACAAGAGGGTGCAGGAATAAGATGAATGGAAAACTGGACTGTTTGCTTACTTGGGGTTTATCCTTTCCCCTTGGTCTTGGAGGATTTCCAGAAGATGTCCAGTGTCCAGGGCGAGCCGGACCTTTTCTTCCTTGTCGTCAAATTCCACCAACATGTACTCAACCTAAAGGCAGATAGCCAGCGAAAAAGAAGAGAAGCGATCAATCCGCAGGTAAAACTCTCACAAAGAAAATGCTCGTTTGCCCGTTCAAATGGTTGGTGTCTAGACAAGCTGATGAATGCATGCAGGAAGACAGCACTGAGCAGAGCTTTTCAAGATCGGACATCAATTCCAATTCATCAGTTATGTTTCCTTGACTTTCACTCTGCTCCTGTGTAATCCCCTGTCTGAAAGAGGGATTAATCTATAACAACAGCATTCCACAAAGTTCCAAATGAAAACACTTTGCTAAAGCTGTAGAATGCTGGAGTTTTATGAACCGACGGCAGACAAAACTTAAAATTATGACCTGCACGAATTTTATTCGGGGAGGGGGAAAAAAAAGAGTACAGATCTTTTCCATTGTCCTGGGGTCGGAATTTACCAAGGTTAGAGTTGTTATTGCACGTTCATTGCATAGCTAATTAATAAATCTGAAAGACAAACTAAATGCGAATAAGCAAAGCAACAAAAAAAAAATCGTTATGCTCAGTTAGCTCGGCATTATAGAATTAAAAAGATCTTGTGATCGCAGATTTGGTCAATAAAGTAATATTTGCATTTAAATTTAGATCTCAACGCAGATTTACGGTTTTTAAGAGCAGAAGCACGAGTTCTCAAGCCGGCTAGTTTCTTACCTCATCACCCCACTTCAGCACATCTTTCTGACGCTCCTTCACCTTGTTGTAGATGTTGAGGAACTGGATGATGCCGTGCTTTCTGATATGGTCGGCATACTTCTTGGTTTCCTCCCAGTCCAGCGGAGAGCCCAGTGACAGCAGACCCATCTCAGAGAGCGTCAACTACCGACCCGGGGAACGAGTTTCCGACCTGTTCGAGGAGCGATAGCTAGTGAGTCACTCTGAAGCGTCGCGCAAAGCTAGCATCAAGTCTTTGCCAAACGAAAGGACCAACAGAGGGACGCAACCTGTTGTCAGCGAGTTCACAGGCGGTCTGCGACTGTTTAGACACGGCCTGACGTAATGATAACCCTAGCTGCAAACAGAAGAAGCAGGCCCCTGCTCATCACTTGCTAACTGTTTAGCAAATGCAACCGTTATGACTACTTTAACAGGGGGGAAAAAACAAAAGAGCCAGTTGCTGTTGTCTTCGGCGTGGATAACCACACTAGTTTGGCGCAGAGTTATAAAATGAAACAAGGAGCCGATATAACATTTACCCGTTATGAACGCCTTCCTTCGCTATATACACACGTGACATGACCAGGCGGAGCTTTGGGCGGATGAACGTCACTATGACTCAGCAGCTCTTGCTGTTGGCCCCGCCCCCCGAATGACGCCACGCCCAGGTGCTCTTAAAAAATAACTGAATTAAATAATTTCTGAAAATGATTGAAGGTAAATTATTTTCTTAATTATAATTGCAAACAAGCCAGATTTCTCAAAAAGAACTTTTATGACTATATCTATACATTCTTGTTTTCATGGCGATATTTACTAGTCCAACCATACAATATTGAAGTACTATTTAGAGAACAACAGGCCAAACAAGTTCCTGACAAACAACTCAGATATTTTCTGTACATTCAACAGGCAGATATACATTTATTGCTAATAAAAACATCCATTATCTATTTATATCTGATGATGTAAAGAAAGTTTAAAATATACTGTATTTTAATGTAAGTTAAAGTTCTTCTGGTTTGAAGCTTGACAGTTAAACCCCCACTACAGTTAAACCGCTGCTGATACTTGATATGCAGTTTGACGAGCTTGGCAAGATCATCTGAGGTGAAAGTTTGTTTCTTTTTTTAACCCTGAAATTTAGTTTCCATTGCTTTTAACATTATCCTCATTTATCCCAAGTTGTTACAATAAAATCGTGTTAATTTGGGGAAACACCTTTCTGTATTTTGAAAGGCAAAATATATTCCTCATTTATCATCGTCTGAGAGTAAGAAGGAAACAACAAAAAAGGTGAGTAATAATGATACAGCAAGTTTCACTTTCTTCCTTGAGTAGATAAATAGTCCAATCATGACTTTACAAGTTCTATCAAATGGCAAGTCATGTAAAACGTTGTAGAAATTACAACCAACAACCACATACTGTGTTATCTCATATTCTACCCTCCTGACTACCAGTTGTCCTCTGTGGAGGACATTTGTAAGCCTGAAATATTTTCAGTATTCTAATTACCTTACAAAGAGTGGGGATTTTTTTTTTTTGATGCAATGTGACAATTTTTATTTATTTATTTATTTATTTCCCCTGGTAGTCAGGAGGCTACACAGCACACAAACACAATGGAAGTTCTCATGTTAGGTCCACGCTGGATTCACATGACAATAGTAACTTTGATGAGAATCCTAGATAAGAACTAATGTATTAAATAATAAGAAAAATAAACAGAAATGAGAATAATTGACTGATATCTAATATCAGCATGTACATGCAACGAACACCTAAATCGCATTGGTTTATTTACAGTGGTAAATAAATCACTATTGCTCAGAGCTTACTCATAATTTATTTAATTTAACAACAAAAAGACAAAAAATTGAAAAGACATGAGCAGTCAGGGAAATCAATATCTGACATCCAGGAAAGCTCAGGCTCATCCTTGTTATAGTTTACTTTTTTTTTTACAAAATGTTTTCTTTCATATCTACACCCATCCAACCTTTTTTCATTTCAATGCATTTTCGAAGAATTGTAGTGTTGATGACAATTACACAGGTATCATTCACAGGAACACTGATTCTCCTCAGCCTTCTGTGTGATGTGTTTAAACTTTGACCTCCAGCACCTACTCCTGGCAGGTGCCGCCAGCACTTACGATAGCTCCAACTTTTTCTGCTCAAGTATCTGAGAGTCACAGTAGTTTCAGGGACCACAAAGAAAAAGAATATCAAATAATTGATTTACATTGTCATTTTGCTTAAACATTATGATAGGGAACATCGTTCTGCTTTAAAATAATATGTTTAATGTATCTCAACTGAAAAGTCTATCTTGGGAAATTTAAAAAAAAAGTTTGCTTATGTGTGTTTGAGGGATCTAATCTTGTGGTGTCATCTCTGGGTCTATCAATTATAGATTCTAAATTCAATCTCTAGAACTTGTACACTTTCTCAAAATAACAAAAAGTTGTTCCCAAATTTCCACTTTATAAATGTTTCTAGATCACCATTCAAATTCCTAATCTACTAACTGATTGTTAGTAAAGGCTTATTTAGCAGAGAGAAAAATAACCCTTATATACTGACTGGTGCAGAGGACACTGAACTGGCTCTTGACTCGCGTGTTTTCCGCGTGGGTATGGTGATGATGCAGCACGAAATACCAACTGTAGCTTCTGGCAGCTCGTCGTCTTCAGTCCATTCATTGAGGTCTGGGTTATAAACCTGAATGCATTTTTTGTACTTCTTCTCGCCTTCATTCCAGCCTCCGAGGAGATAGATCTTGTTATTCAAAAGGGAAATGCCTGCTGTGCTCACCCCAGTGTGGAGCGGCGTGCAGTAGCTCCACTGGCCACTGTGAGGGTTGTAGGATTCAACAGCGAGGACATCCACCCTTTCTCCACGACCTCCAAGCTGGCTGCCGCCGATGACATAGGCCCGGTCGCCCACGGTTGCGGCGCAGTGCCAGCCTCGAGGCGTGCTCAGACTGCTCTTATCCTGCCAGGTGTCGGTGGACGGGTCATATGAGCACACAGCCCTGGAGTAGGCGTTATTGATGTAACCTCCTGATACCAGGATTTTGCCATCAACAACAGAGCTGGCATGACAGCAGCGAGGCACATCCATGGGAGCTTTCATTTGCCACTGGTTGGAGGAGGGCACGTAGCACTCCAAAGAGGCCTGGACGCCATCGGAATTTCGCCCTCCAACAGCAAACAAAAGCCCGTTGAAGGTGTTTATGCTGAAATGGGTTCGCCTCTGGCTCATGTTGGTCAAGTGAATCCATGTATTGAAGCGAGGATCATACCTAAAGAATGCAAGAGGTCAAGGATTACTTCTGACATTTTGATCCTTGGGATAAAATAATCAAAAATATCCACAATATCAAAAGATTCTTACCTGCAGAAGTTGCTAACTGCATGCTTAGCTTGGTTCCTGGCATCGTTCTGGTCCTCACCACCTGCGACATACAGGAAACCATCCAAGACTGCCACACACTGATTAAAGCTCTTTGCTGGCAACTCAGTCAACTTATTCCACAGGCTATCTGTATCCCTGTAGAGAACATCTTTGCTGAGAGATTTCTCCGTCAAAGCGGGGCGTCCGCCAACTGTGAGTATCACCTTCAGACCGCCACGGACCTTCGTCCTGCGTGACTGGAGGATGTTCTGTTGGTATGGCAGCAGGTGGTAATTCATGGCATCAACAAGGAGACGGTGGCACTCTGGGTCTTGCATCATTCTTGGGACACTCTGGACATGATTTACCAGCTCTTGGGCAGAAATGGTGCCAAAGCGGATGTGATTAAGGAGATCTGCTGCATACTTCAGCCTCTTCTCGTCAAAGTCCAACCACTTCATTGCAATCTGGAAGGCTGTGAGCTCAGAAGGAAGACTTAGAGAATCATCAGAGAGGAAGTCACTGATCTGCTCATAGGTGAGCTTCAGGAACTGTTCCATCTCAGAAAACTCAATGAAGTTCTCCCGCATGAACTTCTGAGCAGCCTTTTTGGTTTCTTTGAGGTCATAGGCATCTGCGATGTTAGCCACATACATGCAGTTCTCCACACTCAGCTCCTGCATGAGGAAATCACTGCACATTTTCACTAAGGTGCCAATCTGCAGCAGCATGGCTGCAGCAATAGTGCTGCCGATGCCATAGAGAGACAGGGTCAGCTTCCCAGAGTAAGCGTATGTGATGGCCGTGGCAAGACCGACGGGGGAAAGGTCGTTCAGGTCAATCTTCTGGAGGGTGGGTTCCTTCTTTAAGATGTTTCGAATGTACTCGCTGCAGGAGGCCATGACAACTCTGTGGACATCAAATGACTTTGACTTGGTGGCCACAGTCAGATCGCAGAGGAAGCTTTCCTGACGCATGTTGCTCAAACCCTCCAGCAGGTTTGGGGCATACACTGTATCTGTAACTTCAGTTGAGATGCAGTTGAAGCCATTCCCCCCCTCCAAAAGAGTGTTTAACCCATTGATCTTGTTAACAGGGCTGTCCTCCACCATGATGGTCATTTCATTTATGTCTCCTTTATTCTTTTTGGCTGTCTTGTTCTTCTTGGGTGCCATGGTTGTAGCAGCACAACGCAGCCCAAACCTTCTGGGAAATACAAGCATGTTAGAGTTTTAATAACAATTAAAAACTTGCATAAAGCTCATAATGTTGATATTAAATCCATTGCTTTTAAAGGTCGGCTGTATTCACACAATCAAATTTTCTGTTTGAAATTCATTTGAAATTAATGTTTAACTTCTCCGAGCTCTACCTTAACATACGTATTTACGGGACTGTGTGCTGAAAACACGTGCTCTGCCATAGTACAAGTGAATGTGTCAGCCTGCTGCATCTGTCTCAGTTTATCAGCAGCATGTCCAGGAATAGCAAAGCTGAGGCTCCTCCATGACGTTCCTTTTATAGACTTTGAGCAGCTGGGCTCATATCTGCTGACTGTTTAACTTCAAATTCATGACAATTTAGCTATGTTGTTTTAATTGTTTGCTTTTTATCAACATCATTAAAATGAAATCAAAGTACAAACTTTGTTAAAACCTGAACAAAAAAAAAAGAAAAATTGGGACTTATTTCACATTTTGCTGACATCACAGATACGTGAGTGCATATGTGTTTACTGTCAAGTGACATGAATTTACCCAGTTCATGTAAATCAAAACGTATTTCAGAGTGACTAACAGGGCTACGACATTAACAACATCAATCTTTCTTTTTATCATAACAAACAGATGGAACTTCTCTTACCTGAGAAATGGAGTTGAGGATGGAAAGGAAGGGACTTGGTGCCTCCAGTTGCTGGAGCAGGAGAGACCAGTAGACACCCCTGCTGAAGGAGACAAGCCGTTAACTCCTCCTCTTGGGGGATGAGTGCCAGTCAAGTATTGTGCAAGGCATCTCACAGAAGGACCCCAACGTCCAGCATGCCTCTCCTACAATAGCCTCCAATCAGCTGATGTCAACAGAGATCAGTAAAATGTCCCATGGTCATTCCATTCAGTGGTAACTTCATGGATGACATTATGTCTCAGGGAAAATCCTCAAATGAAAATAATAACACAATTTATCATCAAATGTAATATGACTGAGTTTAGTCAGTCTGAAACTTGGGTTAGTTAAAAAAACAAAAAACAAAAAACAAAACACGCACACTTTTTAACTTTATTTTAATGGTAAAGCCCGTCTGAAATCTCACAAGGTTTACGCGCACAGAACTAGTTATGATTGGTCAAACGCGCACATACGCTCTCCAGGTTCGGTCGCCGTTTCCGTTCTTTAAATAGCGTCATCAAGGGGCGCGCTCCCCGGTGTGTGCGGACGGTTGCAAGTGAGTCACCGTAATGGCCAGCAGGTCTGCTGTGGTGAAGAAGATCATGCGGCTCAAAGTCAAGCTCACAGCCACAACAGAGTCTGCAACGGTAGATCCCGGTGCTTTTTTGTCTCCTGGTATTGGTGTGTGGGCCAATATTTGCACCGGAAACCTGATGATTGGCGTTTCTTTGCGCACATGGATCGTGCGTAAACAGATTCATTGAGGGGGGGGTTGTTTTGTGTCACACTCATGTGCTGCCACAGTTGGGTCTTTTGACTGGTTTATATGTAAGGGATAAGCTGTTGCACTGGGAGGTGTCATGTTGCTATAATTGGCAACTCTTCCAGTTTGTCAACCTGTGGCTGCTGTCCATCATCAACAGAGGATCGAGCGCCACGCAGGCGCGTTTGAGCCACTGGTACATTAATGACACCAAACAATCAATACAATTCTTAAAATAAATTATAGTAAATAAATTTAAGATTAAACTCAAAATTTCTCCAGGCCAGCATTCACAGAGCTTTTTCAGAGGCAACAGTTGCTTCCATTTATAGCTGTCAGTCAAAAAACTCCCCAAACATAGCTTCTGGTCTGAGTGTGCAATCAGCAGGTGTGCAGCTCCAGAATGCAAATTACCATTTTAGGCAGGTCTCATTTCTTCTGTTTGCTGAAAGCTTTGTCTTTTTCAGGTTCTAAAATATTTGCAGAAACTCAAGGATCTGGATATCACATTAGACATCCTTGCTGTGAGTCATTTTGCAAATAATGTGCTTTGCCTCGCATTTTCCTGTGCTTGTTAAAATGTCAAATATTAAGTTACTGCTCTATTTTCTCATTGCATATAAATTAGGAAACAGGAATTGGCAAAACAGTTAACTCTCTGCGCAGAAATGAAGAGGCTGGAGACTTTGCCAGGTCTCTAGTTAGGAGCTGGAAACAACAGGTCTCCAAGGAATCCACAAGGTAAAGGACATTCATCTTATTTGTTTTCCACCTCATATCTATTAACAAATACTCTTTTAATGCACCTTATAATGCCATTGTTGTTGTATCTTAATCTCAAATTGTACATGGATGCAGTCAAGAAGATTCTTCATTGGAGAGTTTATCTGCTGAAGACAAACTGGACAATAAAGACTGTCCACGTTCGGTCATTGAGGATTTGAATAATAATTCCTTAAAACTCCAGGAATGTAGCCAGAACTATTTAGCCAACAAAGGGAATAAGGAAACAAATGTAGAGAAACAAGGAAGGCGTAAGGATCATGAAGAAAAACACACCAGCTCACAGAACATCTCGAGAGAGAAAGTTCAGATGGGCGGGGAGAAAACTGATAAACCAGTTTTTTCCAAGGTGAAGAATTGCGATCGTAGTGGCAGGAACGCAGCGGAACACCATACTTTGCCTGGAAGCAAAAATGCAGAAGATTCTCAGCAGAAAAAAGTCGGGCCTGATTCAAAAGACAGCAGGAAGAGCAGCTCTGACAGAGGAAGATTAAAGAATGATAACACATCTTTAAAACCAGAGTGCAGTCAAAAACAGTCCAAAATCTTAAAAGCTGCCACCATCAAAGACGATAGATGGTCCGCTACGTTGTGGAGCTCAGAGGCCCGAAATGGAAAAAGACCAAATGAGCAGAAGGAGAGCACTTTGAAATTCAACAGGGAACCTGAAAATAAAGTACATTCAAAACACAAAAAGGCCAAAAGAAAACATGTGGAGAATGAGAGTAAGTCTGAGGTGCCCTCCTTGTCTTTTGAGTCATACCTGAACTATGATGTCAACATTCTAAAGAGGAAAGTTAAATCTGGAGGGAAACCTCCCCAAAAGACCGTGGGAAAAGAAGCCACAAAGGAGTCAGGAATGGAAGCCGTCAGTTCGAAGGTGGAGCCTTGTGTTGCCTCTGAAAAACAGGTTAGTTTGACAATGACACGAAACGTGGCTGTTCATGTGAGCAGACAGATGTCGACTAAAATGTTCCATTTTTCCCCTCAGATTAATGTGTCTGTCATGGAATTGGTGAATTTGTATTCACCTGGTGGTCCACTTGAGTATGAAAGGCCAATAACTGTGTCTCACTCTGAGAAAAAAGGTACCACAAAAATGACTTGAGGTGTATTTGAAAGGTATCCTCTAATGGCTGCTCATTTCTGTCCTAAAGTTACAAAAGAGTCAGATTTCTGTGAGGGCTCTGAGGAATCTGCCATATTTACTGGGCAGCGACTGAACAGGAAGATGCAAGTATATTCAGGCGCCAAGACCATCTTCCTCCCATCTATGATGAGTTTGCACCAACAGTGCATCCGCACACTGCAGAACAACATTAACTGTGAGTAAATCCACCTCTTTTTGAGGCTGGATTAGTCTTCCGGCGTCAGATTCATACTGAAGAGCGGGGCTCTCTTCTCAGTGCTGTATGAAACGGGCGGAGTCCCGTTTGAAATCCTCGAGCCGGTGTTAGAGAGGTGCACGGCGGAGCAGCTGCTGCGCATTGAGGAATACAACCCTGTAAGAATGTAACTAAAGCCACAGGTTTGCATGTGGACATCTGCACATGTCCTGATTCATATGGCAAAACAGAGTCTTTGCTGCTGATGTTTAAAATTTTCTTTTGTCAGAATATTCAATAACTTCTGAGAAGTCCTTGTTTGGCAACTGAAAGGCTCAATTTCCTTATTTTTAATCTGTTAACAGTTACCTGTCACCAGGTATTTGTGTCTGATTTTAAACGTGGTATAATAGAATGACATAAAAGACCAAATGTGTGTCAAATGTATATTTCTAATTGTGGTTGTTCTGACTTTTGCCCTGCACACAACCACTGCAGTGAACTTGCAGTGGTTGTGTAACCTTCTCTTCAACTGAGCTTTGGTATTTTTTTTGTTTTTTTAATTTACTGTGTGAAACTCCAGAAAGTGTAGCTTTCACTTCTCTTTTAATTATTTAGGTCATCAGTCTAACAATGTTTAATTCAGCACTGACTTCACCTTGTGTCACCACTTGTTTGGCCTGATGTGCAGGCTGTGACTTGCAAGTTCACCTTTACTTGCAAATAGTCATTCACTGCGACATAATAGATCTTAGAGGATGATTGGAAAGTTAGAAAAAAGAGAGAGAAAAATGTTTCAACAGGTCTACATTGGAGTGGCGGACCACTTATGGGGGAAACACTGTCAGAGGGACTTTAAAGATGCCAAACTTCAGGAATATGAATCATGGAGAGAGATGTACATGAGAATGTCGGAGGAAAGGGAAGTGAAATTGCAAAGACTGACAAAAAGCATCGCATCAGCACATTCTAATAAACCCAAAGGTATGTCTCCCAGACTGAATATTTAACTAAATTTGAGTCCTGTTGTTTGGGGTCGGGGGGGGGATTGTCAAAAATGTGTAAGGTGGTAAAATGTTGTACCCTTCAGGTCGGCAGGTGAAGATGGCATTCATTCACACTGCGGCCAAGCCACCAAGAGATGTGCGAATACAGCAGGAACTTCATGGAACTGCTGTTCAGCAGCCGCCTCAGCTTGGGCCCAGGTTTGTTTTCTGCACTTCAATCTGGAAAAAAAAGTCATTTCTTTTTAAATCAACTGTATCCATCACAAATTGGGTATGGTTTTTACTGACTGAATAACATGCTGTCTTTTATAGTGTTAAGGTTCGAGACAACAGACTGAGGCAGAGCTGCAATGAGCAAAGCAGGACTAGCACGAGTACTGCAGGGTCAGGCAATACACAAGACCCTCGCAAAAAGACAAGTGAGCTGGCAAGGCTGTTTTAGATGTCAACATTCATGGTGTATTGATGTTTAACACTTTTAGTTTGTATTTTTGCATCAGTTACGTTAACTAGAAGGACACAGATTAGCCAGATTGTTAACTACCACCTTCGCTTGTCCTACAGGAGTGGCGCCAATGATGGCAAAGTCCTTAAAGACATTTAAGAAACAGCTAGGACGCAGATGAATCATCTTCCTAGCTGAAGCATGTGGATGAAAAATTAACTTTGTAAACTCAGAGATTACAGTGTTGTTTGTCTTGATATATAGATAAGTGTCCCAACTTATTTTGTTGATGTGCAGTCGCTATTAAATTGACAGTGAAATGAGCAACACTGTTTCTTCTTCTTCTGTCCTTAAAAAAAAAAAATATATATATATATATATATATATATATGGCTTTGAGCATATTTACTTGTACACGTTTCAGGCAGAAAAGTCAGGCGTGTTAATTTAGTGTTTGGCTCCCTCTAGAGGACATATGCCTCTATGTTTGCTGACGTCAGTTTTTTCGCTGAGTTTATACCGTAGAAGATGGTAATTGCATTAAACCCTCATAAAAAGAATCATGGAAAAAACATTTACGTTGGTAAAAAAAAAAAAGGTTCCTACATACCCAGGAAAAAAAAATATTGATTATTTTTCAGAATCATCCCAAAATATGCCAACAAATTAATTACATTTAAAGTGTTATTCTATTTGTAAACCCATTGTGCTCGGTCATTGCCTGTTACCTGTCACCTGGAGACCCTTCATAAACTAAAAGCTGCAACTCACTCGGTTAAAAATAGGGTTTTCGTTTAGGAATAAATTTATTTTATAATCAACTGGTATTTATTTAGTTTTTTCAGTGTCTCTTCGGTCCGCCGGCCCTCCACCCCCACCGGGCTGTTGGCCGCATCATGGCGGCCCTGTGGGACGGGATCGTCCAGAGGAGGGGCCGGTGGGAGGAGCCGCTGGGAACGGTGACGTCGATTGGAATGAGGGAGTGAATGTTCCGGGTCAGAAACTGGACAGGAGAGGAAATTAACTCCGGGACCCAGAGGTGAAAAACAGCGGAGAATGCCACCTTCCTCGACACGGGGATGTAGCCGGTGTTTCAGCGCTAAAGGGAGAGTTTAAAAGCGACCCGACAGGAAAAACCGGTGGGGGGACAGAAGGGGCGCATGTTAACTAACCAAAGTGGGACAAATACGGGGAAATAGTTTCCATGTTTGTGGCGACGTAACAGGCGTTTGCTCGGGAGCACCGCCGACGCTCACCTTCATTCGGAGTTTCGGCGGCCGTGAGTTGCACCTCGCCTGCGTTTTTCTCGCCTTGTTCTGCCCGAGGCTGTTCCGTCGTAGCAATCTGTTGCATCCATCTCCTGCCCACTGTTTGTTTGTCGCACGGGTACGGGATTTATTCGCACCTCCCCCGTGATGTTTCACTGTATCCCCTTGTGGCGGTGCAACCGTCATGTGGAGGTGATCGATAAACGCCACTGCTCGCTGCTGTATGTGCCCGATGAGATTTATCGCTATGAACGGAGTTTGGAGGAACTGTTGCTGGATGCCAACCAGCTACGAGACCTGCCCAAGGTAAGAGAACCCCAGCCCGGAGACTTTAGCTAAAGCGTGAGCTCGGAAACCATGAAATGTATCTGGTTTAAATGTTTGTGACACGGAGCTGCCCACTAAGCTGATCACACATCCCCTGAGGGAACGGTGACACCCGGGAGGATCATTACGCAAGACCGGCCGCTCCGTGTAGGTGGTCTTTCACCCTCAAATACACCAACAGGTTAACATAACAAACCTGGTAGATGTGAGGTTTTCACCACGCAGTGATTGACTGGCAGGTGTTTCAACATTTCACAGTTGGTGTTGCGGTGTTGCGTTCAGGTTAAACCTGTCCGGCAGGTGATTCCCCAGTGAGGTCCGTGATAGCCCTGACCTCTGCCCGCAAACTCTCAGTCAGTCCCCATTTTTAAATAGCAGCAGATAAATATTCATAATGCCCATGTCATGATCTGTATGGGTCCTGACTCATTCAGTACCCCGTTAAATGTTATTA
>BJFM01002945.1:39052-71922 GCA_016586285.1 Arothron firmamentum
AATGCGTACAAGCTTTACTCTCGCCACACAGAATTGTTGTTTTGGATGATCTGATCGTTGTAATTTTTTATGAGTATGACTGTCAAAATGTGCCTGATACATCAGGGAAAATTAGATCCAATAACTTGATTAAAATAAAAGCGGTCGAGTGAAACTCGCTACATATTTTATGGTGGAGACATGGGATCAGGAACAACTAGATCACCCACCCGGGCAGTGATGGTGGGTGTTGGGTGCTTTCTGGTGTGTTCTTTGCCAGTCAGCGAGGTCAGCTGGTTTCTGTTCAATGAGCAAGAGTGTCTTCTCTGAGTGTAGTTTTAGTGAGAGTCACTATCCTAGAAATGTGATGAAACCGGACAAATGCAGACAAACAAACCTACTGGTGATGGTCTTGAGGTGTTTTTATTGTTTGAACATTTTCTGTAGACTTTGAATGTGGTTTGTATACAAAGATGTGTGGTCAAATGCCTTGAATGTAAACTGAAACTTACTCATATGTTTAACAAAATCCTGTGTACTTTTATCAATTGCCACGTTTAGCTGAAGCAGGAAGCAGTGTTCGATACATACCAAGTTTCTTTGTTGACTGTTTTTGTTGTTTTGACTGTTTCATTTTTTTGTAATTCTGTAACTAACACAAGAGTTGCTGAAAGTATAGGGACAAAATACCACAAACAGCCATACAGGCACAATCACAGGTCTTTAAGTATAATGTGATGCCAAAAATGTGATGTTTTTGTTCTATTTCACAAGGCAGGTGTCTGATTCCACTGGGCAGCTCCAGTCCTGGCCTGTCACCTGACAAAATAAGACTACCATATGTCGGGTGCAGTTCGTGTGAGGCAGCATGTGTTTTGTTGGCAGGAGCCTGGACAAGGTCAACTGACTCTGACCTACTTGTTGCTTCCTTGTTATGCTGTAGTATTGGTCACACTGGTAATCCACACTGTGGCCAAATATCGAAACAGCGCTCCCAAACATGAACTTTTAAGGTCCCAGCAGCACCTTGTCGTGGGTACACACAGGTTGCCACATACACTGTTGGTCTAGAGCTGATTATAAGGAAATATGGACTGCTCAACACATTCACTGTTCATTATTGTCCATCAGTGTGGAAAGATTTTAAAAAGCAAGCACAAAGAATCTAAGCAGTGATTATGTTCAGTCCAATCTTTTGACAAGATATTATAACGAATACATTTAGACCCCTGAACCCAAACTCCCTTTGACCACAGTTAATTTACCTGAATTTCCTGTCAATGAGCATGTATAATATCAGCTCTGTGATGCAAAGTGATGCTTTACACCTTGTCTTTAAAGAGAGCCTAGGTTGTAACTTGAACTCTCCCAGTGCACATTGTGGTTTGGGCTTCTTTAAATAAAGTTTAAAAAAAAACCTAGAGCGGCGCTGCTGTCTTGAAGTCAACAGTGGGGTTTAAAACCACAGAGCTATCGTCTTGAAGTCAAAAATGAGCGCTCTAAATGCACATCAGTAGACATACCAGCCTTCGCTGGCAGACGCATCTCCAAAAGCAACCACAGAAGTACAGGTGCAAGCAAAAAAATGATAAAAAAATAAATAACAGATAAACATAGATAAAAAGCTGCACAATATGGTTCCATTAAAAAAAAACAAAAAAAAAACAATCACCCATAATTGGGTTAAATAGAAAATCTTATTGATTTAGGTAAACAACATGAGCTTTGTTGCACTTAATAACTAGTTGGTTGAAATTTTACCAGCTCCATGAAGCACCCCACATAAAACACCTCCTCTCTGGTGACCTTTTGCTCTGGATAAGTTGAGATGCTAGTTAAGGGATTTGCAAGGTTTTTTTTTGTTTTCTTTCCCCCTCCATGTCCAGGCTTGAATGCTCTTATTTTGCATAACCTGGCCCGCAGTGTCTCTGACATGTAGGCTTGAGCTGCTGCGTGAGTGAAAGAATGCCTTCCTGACTCTGCTTGAAATGCAAAGTGATATATTTAGAGAAAGCTGATGCTATAACATAACAACAACAAAACGCCAACCCTGAAAACGTGGATTGGTTATTTATCAGTGAGTGGGTAAAGACCAGTGAACGTGAGCCACAGTCCTGCCATTGATCAGAGAGAAACGTTGAATCAAACAGCTTCTAAAATGAAACCATTCAGAGCTCTAGCTTGTGGTCTAAATAATTTCCGGTATGCAGGCTGATCAACAGCTACAAAAGCGTGACAAGGTGACAAATACTGCCACGCAAAGGAGATGCAGATCTGTAAAAAATCCTTACAGGAACAATTATCTGTACCAGGAATTACAAACCAACCAGATCAGTTCTCATAATAATACGTTTGTGGAAGTATTAGTGTGGAAGAGAAAACCCAACACATGCCTTTCTTCTTCATAACAGAACTGTTCCAAGTATGTTTAAGAGGAGGATTGGAGACAGGCGATGCTGTCGACTGTGCTCTCTGACATGTTACTAATATCATCAATGCTTGTTGAGTGAACCGCTGAAACGTTCAACTAGCTAAAGCCATGCATGAGCCCACTCCAGTGCACGGGTCCGTCCGTCCCCATAGCTGGCTTTCACCGTGCAGAGTTTGATTTCAGTCTCACAACATGAAGCCGGTTTTCTGATCAGGTACTTTTACAAGCAGGCAGATAAAGACTTGCAGAGGTCTGGAAGACGGGATGAAATGGAAAGTGCATTTTAACGCTGACAAGATGAGACAAGTTCCACAGCAGGCAGATGATTTTCAAGTGGTTTTACTAAGAAACGGTTGACGACCGATTCTGTGTGGGTTTGTGTGTTAGCTGGGCCCAGGTTCTTTTTTTAATGTATCCTTAGTGATTGACATTCACTTGTCTGGATCTGCCTTTTTTTCCAGGTTCCCTTTAAAGACAAGTTGCATCTAAAATACCAAATGCTGCTGCCTTGAGTAAATGAATCATTTATGTGTCCTTTTGGACACGCTGAACTTTAATAAATGCAGAAAAACAATGATCTTTTTATATAACTATCACTATGTTGCTGTCATGTTCATGCACACATAATGTATACATGCAGCAAAGATGCACACAAAATTCACAACATGAGGCAGTTAAAGCTGTGGTGTGTTTAGAATCCAGCAGCAGGAAGTTGGTCGACCTGATGTGATGCCACGTGATCTACTAAAGCTTTGTTTTTAAACCGAAAACAAAGTTAGTGCACTTGTCTGCCGGCAGCTTCTACGGAACTGCTTACGGCCTTGAACGCTGTCATCAGCAGACGATCATAATAACTCAGGTTGAACACGCTCAATCTACCCATTCAAACATTGACGTTGTAGTCACTGGACTGGTTAATGTGCTCGCCAGCCCGGCTTTTTGACTGTCTCCTTTGGGTGAATGTTTAGGGCGTGGCGCTGACAGGCGCTAGCAGGAAGAACAGGTTGTGTTGTCGGATCATGTAGGAGTCAAAGCTTATTGTATACATTGCTCACTGTCCCCCCCGTCATCTCGTCATCATCACTAAGGTGTTTAAAATTGCACGGAAGTATTTGGAATGATACGCTGTCATAATTCCTCAAATTAAGGGTTTGAGTTTTCTTTTTGCAGGTTCTGTTATTAGAGAATCATAAAATCTATCTGAATTCAAATCTAACTGAACTGAAATCTGCAAAATGCCTTTTTGCTCTGTCACTTCAGCTCAGTTTTTTTGACACAGAACAAGTCTGAACTAGCCAAGTCTTCCTTGATGATATTATGACGAGACACACCTTTCAGCTATGTATTTGTGATTGGAACAAGCAGATACAGTTGGACATGGTTGCACCTTGGCAAAATCTGAATGGTTAGAACAAACTGCTGGTTTGTTTTTTTGTTGAGAGAGATTTAGGCCTCTTAAATCAGTCCTCAGACTGCTTGAAGTTTGACTTTGGACTCTTATTTATTAGGCACGTTGTTAAAATGTCATTGTAGCTGCCATAACAGGTCTCCAATTTTTATACACACACTTACGGTGCAGTCTGGATGTTTTCAGACCCTTTCACCTTTTTTCATGTGCCGCCTTATGCTAAAATAAGAAAAAAAGTAAATGTTCTCTCATCAATCATCAACTTTCCAACCAGATAAATGACCCTGAGCACACAGCTAGAATAACAGGAGTGGCTTAGGGACAATACAAGCCAGAGCCCTGCCCTGATAATGGCTGTCCACCAACTGCCCCCACAATATCCCCAAATTAGCTGTTTAAAGCTTGCTTTTGTCTGAAGGGTATTTGACCTTTTTTTTTTTCTTCTTTTTTTTAACTTGGCACAGGGCCACAATGTAAAAAAATGTTGGAGAAAAAATGTCTAAAAACACTCATATATTAAATAATGAGGTAACGCCAATCTCTCAGTCGATCAATATCATATTTACTGTATTTTATTAAAGTTCCTATGATGTTTTCCAGATTTCCAGAGAAGCAGGATCTGGTTCTGTGTTGTTTTCTATTGTCAGGATGCGAACAGTTGTTGGGAATTAATAAAGAATTGTCAAGACTGTTGCGCACAGCCCATATTGATATAATAAACATCTGTCCCAGACGACACATTTTCAGTCAGTAAAGTCTTGTCAGATCCGCTTCCAGGAGAAAAAAAAAGACGTTTAGGCCAAAGTAAAAGGCTGCAGGGGATGTGGGTCTAGTTTCCTCTTGAACCCATTCACATCTACAACAGCTAATTTATCATAGTTCACACAAAAATAATCTGTTGCATTGGATATTAACTCATCACAACATTCAACACAATATTTTTAGTGGCTGCTGTTGGGTGTTAGTGGTTGGCGGACACATACAGAACTGTCTCTATGCTGTGAGGGGGGGAAAAACCCCCACAATCTGTGTATTTAGCCGCGCTTTAACACTGTACACACAGAAACAAGCTGGGATAGAGAGCAAATATAAAAGGATCTTAAGTTACTAAATCAATTCTCCGGTGGTAGAAAAGTGCTCATGGTCAGTAAACAACTATTAGCAGTATAAATATGAAGGCTTAAAAGGAAATGTAGAAGGCTTGGCTTTGCACCGATGCCAAACCATGAAGTGAACCTGACATCAGCTACCTGTTTTACCACAACACACTCCAATTATATCTGCACGTGTCAGTGGTTGTCACATACATTGTCTTACGATTTGAAAGAGAATTAATTAAAGGAAATACTTTTAAGAACATTTGTTAATTATATTGTGACTTATTTGGCTATTTCCGGAGGTAATTTCTATTCCTTTTTACAGCCTGCAAACCAGAATGACTGGAGACTTCTCATAATAAAGATAAATGTTAATAATCACAGAGGCTTTCTGAGGTTCTCACAACGAACAGAATGTACACTGATGTCAAATGATGTGTTAATCAGAACCGCTCAGTTCCTTTTTTGTCACTTATGTTCATTTTGTATTGTTTGGCTGGTCTTAGATAGCACTTTTACACTTACTCATGTCTGAAAACAGCAGAATGAAGCACTGTTTTGAGTATTAAGAAATGGAATTTTCTCTGATTGTTATTCTTCTCATTTCACAGCAATTTTTCCAGCTGGTGAAATTAAGAAAACTTGGCCTGAGTGACAATGAGATCCAGAGGCTTCCACCAGAAATAGCCAACTTCATGCAGCTGGTAGAACTGGACGTCTCTCGAAATGGTAAGGAAATGCTCAGATCCCAGAGCTGAATAAATAAATAAATAAATAAATAAATAAATAAATAAATAAATAAATAAATAAATCCGACATTTCAGACATAGGTAACACAAACTGCTAATTCATGGGGCCACACTTGTTCACAATTGTAATATTTTGGAATATGCAGTTGTAATGCCGATACCTACACAATTTCTTATGTTATTAAGTCAAAACATATGTTCAAGAGGTTATATTATAGGATGGCAAATTTCTTTTTATAACATTGTCTTTGTTTTTTAATCCATGCAGATATTATCGAAATTCCAGAGAGTATTTCATACTGCAAAACCCTCCAGGTAGCAGATTTCAGTGGAAATCCCTTAACAAGGTAGATCTTTTTTTTTCCCTTGAAAAATTGCTTATATTGATTTCTTTTCAATATTGACTGTCTTGTAACAAAAACACATTTTAAAAGATTTTAACCATTACCACATTTTTATTTCTTGTAAACGATAAAACAAATGTACTCTCCATTGCATACATGCATAATTCTCCATATTAATGGTAGTAGGCTGATGATGGCTGAAATGTTCTTTTATGAATTCTTCTTATGTCTTCTCACATATTACCCATTTGATTTTTTTTTTCCAGGTTACCCGAAAGCTTCCCTGAGCTCAGGAATCTAACATGCCTTTCCATCAATGATATTTCATTACAAGTTCTTCCAGAGAACATTGGAAAGTACGTAAACACACAGTCTTCTTCACACATTTTGCTTTTTACTTCAACAGTTCAATGTGCGTTCATGCTTCAATAGAAGTGACAAAATATTTAATTTCCAAGGTCCTCTGATCTTAATAATTTCATCTCAAGTCTTCCCATCTGACTGGGTTGAAGACGACCATCCACGTTAGGCTTTCCAGACACATCACTCATTGTTTTCTTCTTGGCAGCTTTGTCCGTGTTCATAAAAGGCTTGTTGTGTGGTGGTGCATAATCCATTATAGTGATAAAACATGCCTGCCAACATTCTTATTCTTATGAGGTCTCTTTTATCATCCAGTTTACTCTTGTTTTATTTGGTTCTAATTTGTTTTAATAACACAACCATGTACTCAGATTTCAAAATTGCCACAAGGGGTGTTTTTAGTTGAAGTTTGGAATTTAAGGAAAACAGAGTTTAAACCCTACGGAGATGGACTTAAGGGGATAAAATTAGTCCAGACGGCTGCTGTGCTGCTTCCTGTTACCTCTGCAGAGTCAGACTGCAAATGTAGATGATCCTCACTGAGCAGTTGACTGATGACTTGTGTATATTCATTTCAGTGAATGTTTTGAATGGCTTATTTTAAACGTCAGTTTAGGGCTGTAAGTCTGCTCTGTAGAAATGCTCCACAAACTCTGTCCTGAACATTCTTCTGATTCATGACCTGCTCTGTTGTAAATCATACACCGTGTTTCTTCAGCATTGCTTTATTGTTGTGCTGTAAGCGTTTATTTAAATGTAGCTGTGGCAGCATCCTCCTACACTATTAATGTTTACCACTACAGGAACATTTACAGCGGCAGTTACTTTGTGATTGTTGTGGTTGCCCAGCCTCTAATGGACGCCAGTGACCGTGTCCCACATGCACTCTGTGCCATGTATACAGTCTTGTAAATAACACAGTGATGTGGGGCCTGCTCTCTGTTGAGGGAAAAGGGTGACTGAAGTCACACAGTTGGATAATTGCTCTCGGATCAGTGTTTGAGTGGGCTGCATGACGTCAGCGGTGTATCTTTTCAGATGAGGAGAACCTGTCTCCTGAGACACTTGATTCAGTAAGGGGGCGGTTTAGCATATTTATTCTTTCTCATTTCAGCATAAGCATTAAGATAATTTTCCTGTTCTAGACAAAAATTAAGATAAAACGTACCTACTAGGTCATTTAATCCCTGTCTAAGTCTATACTTTATGACTGAAACCCCTGAGGTTTTGTACTGTGTGGCTGCAAAGCTGATCGTCTCCTTTGACTCAGTTAACTCCATTATTTCATTTTATTGCTGTGTATTTCAGTAAATGAAGAGATCAATTTGAGTTAGACCTGTCTAGACGAACGTTGTATGCACTAGATACTTTCTTAAAAGATTTTAATATATAAATAGAAAATGTATTTATTTTGAAACAGTGCTGAGTACCTAAGTAGTACCGCATGCTGATATGTGTACTTTGGTCGGTGGTACTGAGCTCTTTGCTCTTCATTTAAAAGTATGCAGTGTTTATATTGCTGCAGTTTTACAACATTGATAAGACAGGCACACCTCTAGCACTTCCTTCTCGGAGATATCTGATTCCAAGAACATGTTTTGCAGTTAAAACCTCCCCCTACACTTCAATCACACATTCCATGTCTTTCACTGCAGTCTCAGAAAAACCTCTGTTCTTTTCGCATTGCAGCCTTGCCAATTTGGTATCACTAGAACTCAGAGAAAATCTGCTGACATTCCTTCCAGAGTAAGTATTCATTGGCGGAAAGACGTACCGTATACTAGTTGAACTGAGGTCCCGGGGTTTTTGACCCTCCATTGTTCACCCACAGGTCACTGTCAATGCTCCACAGACTTGAAGAACTTGACCTAGGAAATAATGAACTATACAGTTTGGTAAGTTGATTTTGTCTTTGGAATTTGGGGAACAACAGAAGAAAAAAAAATCACATTTTCTAGTCCTTGAGTTGCCCAAGTAATTTGAGATCCCCTTAGAGCAGCTTTCACCTCTTATCTCACAGCTGGAGGAAAAACATCTGCTTTGAGTTTTGGTTTTAAGTTATAATATTTTACGAATTTTAAAATGTTAGATGATTTATTGAGGCCAACAAAGGTCAATGTAGACAATCGCAATACTTTACAAAAATGTTAAAATGCTCCTCCAAACAGGTTGATAATGCAGTAGTAAGCATACTCGATCATAACAGGTTTTCTGTGTCTCTCTGCTCCATTTCTTCTTAAAACACAGCCAGAGTCAATAGGTCATCTTGTCGGCTTAAAAGACCTGTGGCTGGATGGAAACCAATTGATTGAAATCCCTGCAGTAAGTCAACTATGCAGTTTATTTCCCTTTTTTTTTTTTTCATTTTTTGAGAATTTTGATTAAAATTCCACTAAATCTAGGTTCATTATATTTTTAATTAAAATTAAACAAAGTTGATGTCATGTCACATTTGCTGCTTTCCGAACTTTAGGAAATGGGTAGTATGAAAAGCCTGTTGTGTCTGGATGTATCTGAAAACAAAATCGAAAGACTTCCAGAGGAACTGGGCGGTCTGCTGTCACTCGCAGACTTACTGGTTTCTCAGAATCTCATTGATGCTCTCCCAGAAAGCATCGGTAAGCATTCATATTTGACCTCGTCTAATTTCCCCTTTTTGGTTTTTAATATTATATTGATATTCCAACTCCGTCACACACCCTTGCAGGAAGTAGGTAATGTCTATGTTCCCTTGTTCATCTTATATTTTGCCAACTGCAGGAAAACTAAGAAAACTCTCCATATTGAAAGCAGACCAGAATCGGCTAACATATCTTCCAGAAAGCATTGGCAACTGTGAAAGCCTCACTGAACTTGTGCTCACAGAAAACAAGATACAGGTCAGTTAAATTATATATAAATTTATGTAAATATGTGGCCAGAAGTTTTAAATATCATTTGTGCCTTTAAAAAAGCATCACCGGTGCTCTATCTGCTTATTCAGTAGCTTCAGTGCTGTCACCGATGTATCAAATGTCAGCCTTTAACTCTGAGTGATTTATAGACAAATATAAACAGAATCAGGTGTAGAACTCGGATGATTATTAAAACCTAATCCAGAACAGCGCTTGTTATTTTCTTAATTCTTGTTCTCGTGCGTGTTTGTTGCTCCAGAGCTTGCCTCGGAGTATTGGAAAATTGAAGCGGCTTTCCAATTTCAACTGTGACAGGAATCAGCTAACGTCATTACCTAAGGAGGTGAGCGTTTTGTACATCAGGCATTGTCCTTTTGTTAAAAGGTCAAATTGTGTTAAGATGTGACTGAGCTCACGTGTGCCTGTTGTGCCCAGCCTGTCTGTCAATCAGTGATACTCGTGCTTTTTGGGGTCTCTCGTTTACTTTGTCGCTCCTGCATTTTCTGTCTCTATCGCTTGGTTTGTCCGGAGCGCATTGTTCTTTTCTAACCTCTTGACTAAGCGAAAGCACGCACGCCTTCTTTAAAGCTTCATCTGAAAGGCTCCTTCAGAATGTGCACAATGCCCCTGTGTCTGAACAATGCAAAGGACGCACTGTTCTGAGGAAAATGACCTGTGATGAGTTTATGAGCGGGTGTCACTCACGTTGGCGAAGCACGACACCCCTGATATCAGCGTAGATGTGTTGAATTGTGCTTTTCTGAACGACTTCACCTTGCCCCGGTTTTATTGATTCTTTTGCTGCTCGCTGTGCTTCCTAATGTGGAACTCTTTAAATCTACAGGACTGCAGCTGTCTAATTCAATTTGCTGAATTTGAATGTTTCTGAAAATTTAATTCCCATCGGTGACGCAGCAATCACGTCACTTTCATGTGAATAATGAGCTTAACTTTTCAGGTCTCTGTAGCCGTATCCCACTCTCATATCAGATTATCAGATTAATAGAAAAAAACCCACTAAAGTCTAAATGGCTCATTACTCTCTCTAAGTTCCCTGCTCTCTGTGAGACGAAGACTAATTGTTCCTAATTTTGGTTCCTGCTGTCACAACCTATTGATTTTCTTTTTCTTTAGCTGCTCTGTCATCTCCAGTTCTTTGTCAAAGTGCTCATTCACAGCAGATTTAATCTGATTCCTTCATCCAGTTTAAATCTTTACGTGTGTGCCTGCTCTTCCGTATATGACACACGCACAACCTGATGGTGCGGTCTTCTTGTCTCCTATCTAGATCGGTGGCTGCCAAGATCTCAATGTGTTCTGTGTGCGTGAGAACAGGCTGATGAGGATACCTTCTGAGCTGTCACAGGCCACAGAACTGCACGTACTCGACGTCTCAGGAAATAGGTTTGTCACCCTGTGTTAGCTTCTCCTCTGGTGGCAAAGAGTTTCGTCAGCAGTGAGCAAAATGTTTAAGGGAAAACAGCATTAATTTCCTCCCATATGGCTACCCAGCTTTACACATGATTGCTGACTGTCATGCTTTGGCTGTATTTTTTTGCTGTATTTCTTGGTATCTTCTTTGCTGCAGGAAAGTCCATTGCTGTCGTCACGCAAATGTCCGACTGCACGTCTACAGATGATCGTTCTCAACCACTTTGAGTTCAATCCATCCCCTTTTTTCCCCCCCTTTCTTTTCAGGCTGCCAAACCTGCCGATCTCCCTGACCGCACTGCGTCTCAAGGCCTTGTGGCTGTCGGTGAACCAGTCACAGCCTCTCCTTACTTTTCAGACTGATGTGGATCACGAGACGGGCGAGAAGGTGCTCACCTGTGTGCTGCTGCCCCAACAGCCCAGCAATGACAACAACGGTAATGTTTAAGAGGCAGATCTGCAGACTGAAGGGGGTTTTGTGATAAGAATCGTCTTGAGGCGGCATCACTACTTGCCTCATTCCTTCCTATGTAATGTCCCATGGTTTTTGATGACTTTATCACATGATCTGCTTGAGAAAGCACACAGTGTTCTGTGCCCCCTGATCCTTTCCTGCAGGATCTGTCAATTATGAGGGCATGTAAGTGATGACGGAGCCTGTGAGGGATCAGATCTGTCCCTTGAGGCTCTCCTTGGTTATGTTTTGCAAAAATGCTGTGGATTGGACCACTAAAGAGGCTTAGTAGCGGTTGGCCTGCTGCCATTAAAAGCTCACCCAATGGGTGTAATGATGCAGCTGTGGGCAGCCTCTATCTCTGCCTGATACTACAGCTTGTCACAGTGTTTTCTTTGCTGCTTAGCACAGCCTTGCACCTAAACCAGCAGAGGTTTTGTGACTCATTGCATAGCATTTTATAATAATATGCATTTGAAAAGGGTTCAGTTTCTTCTTTTTAAAAGTGCGGCCTCTATTCATAAGCTTTGCGATGTGCTGTCTTTGTCCTGGGTAAAATGAAGATGTCAGATGGGAGGAAAGGATGGGGGTGGGGGAGATTTTATTGCTGTAAGCCTGTGACTAAGCCGGGATTTGAATTATGATCTGGCAGATTCAGGCTGAGTTGTGTGACAGTGTGAATATCTTGGGTTGATAGATGGCAGAGAACAATCACAGCAGCCTTCTTGGTTTCACTCAGCTGGAACATTGACACCATTTTACTCTAACAAACTCAAGTTACAAACTCATCTTTTTATCGTGAACATGTACAGTCTCTGATAGTCTTGCTCGCTGTGGAGCCCTGGAGAGCCTGGTGAACGACATGGCGGATGACACGTGGGACAGCAAAGCTTTGAACAGACACAGTGCCATTCATTTCGTGGATGATGATTACGATGAAGATGATGAAAAGGTGAGACTCAAACTTTCTAAAACTGCTCTTGGATGTTGGTGTAAAAAGTTGTCTTGTACTCTGAATATAAAGTTCCACAATAGATTTTAGGAGCAAAATTACAATGGTTGCAAATCTGTTTCCCCTCACACAGGGGACACTCCTTCGAAGGGCCACTCCTCACCCCGGCGAGCTGAAAACAATGAAGAAAGCAGCCGAGAACCTCCGCAACGACCTGAACGCTGCCAAAAGCCTGGACTCCAACAAAAACGAGGTCAATAACACTGCAGACAGAGTGACCACATCTGTGTGACCTTCTTACCTCACATGTTTTTACCTCCCGTATCTCTCGATGTCGTCCCGCACAAACCTTGTCATTCCCCCTTCTTTTGTTGTACCTACGACTCCCCACCCTGGTGTGGCCTTCCCCTCCTGTTTTACTCTGGGATGCCTGTAAGCTTCCTTCATCTCCAGCCTTGTGTAAAGTGTGTTGAAGTCAGTCTGTTTGGGCTGCTGTGCCTTTCACCTTTTAAGCAATGTCCACAGCAATAATCTGCACAGTTTAAATTATATTTTAAAGATATATTACTTCTTAAATGCCTCTTTTTAAAACTATAAATTAGGTAGTTGCACTATTTTAAATCTTTATAATACGGTGAAATCCTTCACAAAAGTATTGTATCTTTGTTCTATATCTGTTTTTGAAACACTGGGTAAATACCTGTTTCTACATTTTGGGTAAACAGAAAAGCAGGATTTTTTTTGATCTACTGATTAAAGATTGTTGTATAGTCTCTTGTGAATATTGATACTTTTATATTTTTTGGCAGCTCAGATGTAAATACATATGTATAGCAAATTTCTTAATCAGTCGCGGATTTTAACCTTTTTTCCCCCGGTACTATTTTTTTAAATTAAAAGGTCGAACAAACCATCACTAATGTCTTATTCAGTCCATATATCCATATAATCGTCATTGGAGTGAGTGGGTGGCTCTGATCAATGTAAAATGTAGATTTACAAGAATAAATATAATAATAGGTTTTGTTAATTGCATTTGGATTTATGTACTACACATATTTTACCATTACTCGTCTGCAAAAATCTGTAATTATATTTTATCAGAATGTCCTGCGCTTCACTGCTTTGCAATACTTCTTAAATAGATGCCAAAAATAGCTGTAACTTCTGACATTTTTAAGAGTACTGTATACCTGGGGGGTGGGGGGTGTGGAGGGGTTTGTAAAAATGAGGGTGGCGTCTTTTAAAAATGCAGTCCCACTTTAATGCACTTCTCGGTGTTCTCTCATATCTGCGTGTGTGGTACATAAAACTGTATTATTCTGTGATTGAAAATGTGGGCCAGAGAATTTGGTTCAAGTGTTTTTAATGTTTTTAAGATTTTTTTTTGTGATCAAACTGCACAAAACTGATCTCAACTGGGCAGTTTGCCTTGAGGTTTGATGACTTTCTAACCACTGATCAATAAAACAAGTGCAACACTAAATAAGTTTCATATTTGTTTTAAAATCACAAGTAGTTTGTAATAATCTGTTCAGTAGAATGTCTGATTTAAAGACGTACGTTGCTTGTGGTCTCTTTTACAATCTTTAATGTAAGCTGAGGGATAAAGTGATATTCTCTGAGACACTAAAGCAGGTAATCTGTTTCCTGATCCTACTGTTGTGGTTTTGTCTGTGCAGCAGTGCATGAATGTGCATGTGTCCCGTTTGAACCGTCTGACCCTGCACGTGCCGCATGGCAAAGTCCAGTGAATGTGACTTGGATTCAGTGAGCTACAATACAAGATGGTTTTAACCTTCTAACTCACAACTTGTTTTATAAACACACACTGATGTGTGAGCCGATCTGCAGGTTATTGAAACAAAGTCTTTACTGATGGGAAATGCTTTTGCTTCTTGGTTTATTCATCTTCAATAGGGCAGAAGTCACAAAGCAGGAGAGAAGATTTATTATCTGCACTGTTTATAAAAGGTGCCCTCAGAGCAGCACAGCATTCATAGCGTTTTTGCTGTCAGGGATTATAAGGTGTCTAAAACAGTGCAGGGATTTGGAGGCTGTTTCTATTTACTGTGCAGGTTGAAAGTTTTACAATCTCGGTGTACACACGGTGAAATGGCAGTTTTTACAAATGTTCAAAAATAGAACTGACACAAGATTTCAGACCCTTTACTCGGTAATGAGTTGAAGCTTTGCACGACCTGATTTGGGAATATTCTGACATTCTTCTCTGCAGATCCTCTCAGGCTCTGTCAGGCTGGATTGGGGACGTTTTCAGGTCTCTTCAGAGATGTTTAATTAGGTTCGAGTCAGGACTCTGCTGGTCCACTCAAGGACTTTCACTGCTGTCCCCAAGACGCTGATGTTTTGTCTGGGCTGTGGGTTTATTCTGGAGGTGTTCCCTCAGCCTTGGCTTCCGCTGACAAGAGGCTTCTGTCCAGACAGAATGTGCTGCAGTGATGGTTGATCCTCTGGAGCTTCCTCAAGTTTTTACACTCGCGCTCTGGCTCAGTTAGAATGAACTCTGTCAATAATTGAGGTGAATCTGCTCTTGAGAACCTTCAGTGCTGCAGAGTCCAGCCTCCTTCAGATGTATGCCTCCATGCACGCTGTCTCTGAGCTCTAGAAGCGGTTGTTTTGACCTCAGTTCTGTTTTTTTTGTTTGTTTTTTTGTTTTTTGATACTGTTAGTTGCGAGACATTACTATCATGTCCGGGCAGCTGAATCCACCACATGGGACTAGAAACATTTCAAAAAGGCAGGAGGAAAAAAAGAAGCTCTTCAGTTTCATAGAAAAGGGTCTGAATATTTATGTCAGTGCAATATTTGAACTTTATTAACACCTTTGCAAAACTTTCTAAAATCCTGTTTTCACTGTGCCCTTCTGTGGTGTTTAGCACCAACTGATGAAATATTTGATGTTTTTACTTTAGCATGAGGCTGCAAGATATTCATAGGTGAGAAACTGAGAGAGTCTGACCACTTTCAGTCTTCACTACAATACTGTTTACATCCCTATCGTTACCAGGAGGTGCACTTTTTTGTGCTTTTGTTTTTGCAGACTCTGAACTCCAAGGTTGGGAGGCATTTAGTTTGGCCAGTAAGGCTGTAATACCTTTGTGCTAATGTTGGATGCAGTTGAAAATAGGAGCTCTAGTGCAAAAACAACTAGGTTTTAAAAATCGTTGGTGATGTGAATTTGCAGCAACTGGTGGTGTCTTCTATCTCCAGCAGTGTAGAAACCCTCATTCTAACAGATCCCACCAAAAGTGGGTCATCCCACACTTCAGCTGGATGGCAAACAAAGAGCGTCCCGAAGCCCGGCTGTTCCTGGCCAGTAACCACGTGTATGCCCGATGCACTGACAAGGATGCAGGAGAAATTGAGCAGCTCGAGGTTTGTTGTCTTCAGGGGCAATTGGCAAACACAGCCTGTTTGAGCAGATCTCATGTCTGTTTAAGGGATTGTGGTCATGTATGAAGTAACGCCTATCTTGCTTTGGAGGAGTAAAACAAATAAATGATCTCTTATCAGCAGGAAGGTGCGGGCCAGCTGCCAGAGACACCAGTCGGTCGGTTTCAACTAAAGAGAGGTGAAACCAGCGAGGGCAGGAAATTTCACCACCACAGAGCTCTTAATGTGGACTCTAATCTGCACAGGGACTCTGCCAACCTTAAGATCTCCTCCATCACAGGGTCGCCGGCAAAACCTACTGTAGCATCGGAGAAGAACCTTCCTCAGGGATCATACGCCTCCAAAGTGCCGTTACGAGTAACTGCACACTCAATCCTCTTGACTGTCTGATCTCAGTCAGATGTAACTCCCCTCTTAATTGCATTCAAAGTTTAACTGATATTAAAATCACCTAGATGTTTCCCTCTTAGTTACAGATCAAGCTGTCTGCCCAGAGGGGTAGTTTGGGACTCAGCATCGCGGGTGGAAAAGGCTCACTGCCTTATAAAAACCATGATGAGGTAAGAAAAAGCTGCTGGACATGTTCTTTGTTCTGTGAATTTTTCTAACACTTGTTTATGTCTTTGAATCCTTTAAGGGGATTTTCATTTCCAGAGTAATTAAGGAGGGGGCTTCAGAGAAGGCTGGGATCCATGTAGGTGACAGATTAGTGGAGGTAGGAACTGAATCATATTCTGGATTATGTTCTGCTAAACGTTCTCTCTGATCTGTGAAATAACTGTATCTAATAATAATTGTGTCTGAAGACAGAAAGTTTTTTTTTTTGGAGTGAAAATCCGTTTTTGTCCCTTTTGCTGAAGTTCACTTTGTTACCGATAGAGGGCGTTATAGGACTAGAATAAAAGAAGCATAGTTTATTAATCCCAGAAAGGGAAATTACATTCTGTTAGTACACACAGACACACACAAGTGAACATATAGTGAACACATCCACTCATCAGAACCAGAAGCCCTCCGGCTGTCATCCCTGTCCCCTATAGACTGAGCTGCTCCATTTGGAGAAATAATCTTTTTCAGTCATGGACACAATAATAGGCCAAGACTGCTAGGCCAACACTTTCTGTGTAAAATCAGTTTTACACAGAAAAGGCATGCTATTTTCAGGAAACACATGCAGCTCCCTGACCTCTGACCTCTGCTCCCATAATTTCAGCGGCACCACATGTCTGATGTGACCGTGCGCTCGTCTCTTCTTCCAGGTCAACGGCCTGGACATGCATGGGGCGACCCACCACGAGGCAGTCAGTGCCCTCAGGAATGCAGGAAGCTGCATCGGGATGACAGTTCTCAGAGACAGGCTTCCACCTCGAGAGGTGCCAGACCCCGATGGACCCCGGGACGAGCGGGGCGTGACAGGGCAACAGCCGTCAAACCAGACAGGCCAGGCGGCCAAAGCAGCATCGATGGAGAGCACAGAGGGTTGTTTGTCCAAGAGCATTGAGGCGGTTGTCTGCAATGGCAATGACACTGTGGGTAATTTGCTAAAAAATGACCGTTTTTCACCATACATCACGCACGATTTTCACACATTGTGGTTCTTCTCTTTGTGTCTCAGCCTGAATGGCCGAATGAGACGAATCGGGTCTTGTCTAAACTGAAAAAAGACTCGTTGCAAGATGGAAAACATACAATGGGAGTAAGTAACCTCTTCTCTGACAGTCGAACTGTGAGAAATAAGAAATAAAAAAAGGTTGAGGAAGTATATCTCTTTACACGCAGTTGTTAGGCTGCACACTCTTTTACATTTTGATTTGCTTGTCTTTCTTCCTTGATCCCCCATCCTTCTGGTTCAATTATGTGACAGATCCCGCGGATCATCCTCACTCATCCCTCTACCTCAGATGAAGATGTGGAGCTCTTGACACAGAGCCCCAGCACAGAGCAGCAACACGACTTTGACATTCTTGACAGGTGTGTCTACTTTGACAACGCTTTCTACCCTCCCTGACCTCGACCACACAAAGCACCCGGACTATATTTATGCAGATTTTTTCTCTTTCAAAACTGCCTTTTTTTTGTAAAGCAATGCTTTGTCAGATAAATCACCGCTAATAGCATATTCGTAATTACTCTTACCCTTTTTTTTTTTTTAAAAGGACAATTTTAGACCTTATTTTTATTACTAAAACCACGGTTTTGCCTCTGCAGCGGCACTGATTAGACAGTGTGCACAGACCTGGTCTCTACAGCTCTAATAAAGCATGTGATAGTGTTAAATACAGTCAATTAAACGAGAAAAGCTGCTGACTACCTCTGCTACACACCACCCAAATTATGGATGTTCTGATTCTTTGTGTATATGCCCTTTGATAATGTGAAGCCCTCAAAGATGGCACACAGAGTGCTCAGTAGGTGACAGTAAACTGCCCCAGGCATTTGGCAACCTCCATCACAGGCAACATTCTATAGTGTGACATTTAAATTGCTTTATGAAAGGGAAAAGGACACCAGACATCAAACGTGAAGAATTCCTAATTTTGCGCTAGACATGAATGTCACGTTTCTGGAGGGGGGGAAAAAAAAAAAGTCTCATCATTTGCTTTCCTTAATAAAGTGCAAATATACTGTTGCAAAGGCTTTCATTGATTTTTTTTCTGGTGTTCAAGCGGGCTATGCATGTATGTATGAGATCCTGAACTCCTACAGTGGAGCCCTGAAAACCTGCCTTAGTTGCATGCAGCTCTAGACTGCAGTACAGGTGTCCATCCCCCAGGTGTCTGCAGCTGCGCTACAGGTGATACACGCAAGGATGAGTGTCTGTCGGGTGATAATAATCTGGGGATGCAATCTGTTGGAAAACACCTCAAGTGTGAGAGAGTCAATCCACAGGTAATTACTGGCCAGACAATCTAATAATATCAGACCTGAGTCAGTGTCTGCCTGGAGTTTTGCTCACCTGCAGGGAATGTGCAAGGAATTTGGCTCCCAGAGATAAAACCGTACCCGCAGGAAAAAAAGCGTGCATGCATAAATACAGAAGAGCAGATAATAGTCCACAAAAGTGCAACGATTGGAGCAATTCTATTTGTGTAATTCTTCACTAACCACATTTACTTATGCAAATGGTGTTTGATAATTGCACAGCCTAGAATTTAGCCAATACATCATCAACAATTCAAATCAACAGCTCATAATTCTGATGTGTGCTGTGGAAGGCAAAGCAGTCCCAGTCTTCAGCAGGATGGGCCTGTTTGAAAGTGTGTCCAGCGACAGTTTTGGTCAGAACACTACGCTAACCCTCTCCTCTGGCCCGTGATCTGCGACTAATCAGTTTCCCTCAGGCGCTTTACAAAAAAAAACCCCACCAAATATTCTCCTTTCCAGCAAGTCCAGAACAGATTCACCATGTTCAGTGATCACCGTCGCAGACACTGGCGGTTTCCGATAAAGCCCCCCAGGTCGCAGCATCCTCCAGTAACCTTTGTTTTCAGCCCTTAAAGTGACTTTTGCCATTTACTGAGTGCCTTCTGCTTTCTAGATTTGGTGATTTTTGGCACAGATCTATGCAGTCTGCATCTTATTTAACCCCTCTTCACGTGAATTTAACAAGTCCACAAAAGCATATTTCTGTTAAACAGTGCTGTTGCTGTGGAAAATAGTGTTGTCATTCCTAAATAGCACACTTTAACAGTTGTTTGTTTTGTGTAAATTATGAAATTAACAACAACAAATTTGGCATGAAGGTAATTTTGCAATCAGTTCCTTTCGCGCAGCCACTTGGAGCTCCGTCTGCAGACTTGGAGAGGTGTTCCTGTTGCTCTTTTACAACGGCAACAGTGTCCAATCTAAATTTATTCAGAAAATCCAACATTTTTTAATGAAGCAGCAGTTATTTGCAAATGGAATTTTTACAATGAAATAGTTGCTAACTTTCATACGGAGGGAGACACTAAGTGATTGCCCACCTTGAATAAATATTGGTTTCAGACTTTCTTTGAGATTCTGAGTCTCACTGATGCACCTGCTCAGCTCAGACATACACATTACCCAGTATAAAAGCACAGGATAATTAACAACACCACGCCTCAAACTGGCAGCATCTGATTAAATGGTCATTTCAGTAGGGCCAGTACTGACTGAAGTATTAGATTATTGAAAATTTTAAAAGATCTTTGAAATAACAAAGCCCCCTCTATACCACATTCGCAAGCAGCTTACTGCACCTCCTAAATTTACTCAATTCATCTCCGAGTTGGAGTTTTCATTGAAATGAACCTCTTCAAGGTCCCCAAGCAGTCTATGAAGAAAAATAGAGCAGCATAAGATTTTCTTTGAGAAGGCTGCACTGAATAACAGCAGCCATGCTTCTTTGGGAGGGACGTTATATTCCCTTCTGAATAAATGTGAGTCAGTGTTCATTGTAGCATCAGATCAGAGTCTGCCTCCATCGCTCTGCCGCTACCATCTGAACATCAGGCGCTTCAAACCATTCCCGCACGTGCAGCATCATTTGTTTCTGCAGACGCACTAAGCTTGAATTTTGAAAAGCACAGGTCAGAGGTTAGCGTTTGAATCTGGCGCTGAACAGGTGGACCGTATTGATGTGGGCCTCCTCCTTATGTAATGTGTGCAGCATCCACACAGAACCAGGGAGGGGAGGCGGGCTGGAAACAGACAGGAACAGCTGTGCTGACAATGAAGAATGCTGTGTATTTAGGGGATTAACAAGCACTCCAGAGGTCCGCTTTCGCTTACTGACTCAGGAACAGTGAGGTCATTATTACAGCACAAAAACAAGTGGGGGAACCTGTCTGTGAGATCTCGTTACTGATATACCCCCAAAAACATGCTGAGGTGTTCTGCAAGGTAAATTAGTCGCCTGTGTACAAATGCTGAAGGTGTTTTCTCCTCCTCACTGTTGGATTTTCCAGTGTCACTGTCACACGGAGCTCGCTGAAGTGCAGGTAAGGACCCCGGTGGCCGTTATCATTACCCTCAGCTTGGTGTGCATGGAGCTGCGCCAAAAGAACGCTCTGACGAGTGTTTGATGATGATGATAAGGAGGTCATTTCCGCTCTTCTCCTGTAGAGAAGAACCTGGGACACAAAAGCACCACTGATTTTTCTCTATGGTGTTTTTTTTTACTAGGCAGTCACTGCAGTCTTTGTCCCGCCACACCGGCCTGCATACAAGCACAGCAAATTACACGTTCTTTTTTTCATTGATTAGCATAAAAATATGATGATTTAATTTGCAGGAATGGCGTTGTTGCAGCACCCAGCGTGACATTGTTACTGGTGCCCAGCAGACTGACTGCTGTCTGCGAGCTATTTGTGGCTATTTATGTGTCTATAAAAGGACATCTGGAGGGCGATACTCACACTCACACATGCATGCAAGCACACAACCCCACACACACAATCATAATACTATTTGAACTTCAAGTGATGGCTCCAATATCACTTATATCACTGCATTTGAAGTCCTGAGGGAAGTTTTCCTGCATGCTGAATCTGGTTCTCCTTTTTGTTGAGATGAAGAGACGTTTGATGCGGACATGGACAATATGAACAGGAGCATCGGGAAGGTAAGGGAGTTTGATTATAGACATAGGTGGTATTTGAGGAATGCTTTTGTCCTTCAGGACTCTTCAGTAAGAGCTGCTGCCACTCTCTGGTTGGTCCTCCAGGGCTAGAATTTGGCTTTACAACAAAGCCAAAGGAAAAAAAAAATTGAAATACTCTGAAGTTTCTTTTCACACATTTTCGTGCAAAGCTGTGAATCCATCCGAGAGATTTTATTTATCTATGGTCAGTCTGGGAATTCTGCATGACTCACTCTTTCTGATCACACAGGGAACCAGACGCCTGTGTAAATACAGAGTGTTACCAGAAGCACAGAGGCTGGTCTGTTATGAATCCATTTATGTTTCTGACACTTCTGTATCTCTGAAGTGGCCCAGTTACCGTGTTTGCTACTACAGAATCCATTCATGCATGTAGCGAATTAAGTTTTGCACTATTAATGCTAATAAATCCACACTCTGGTGTGTGCTTTATCAATGAAGCCACCTTCTTGGCTTTCACACATTAACACACACATGCTAGAAGCAGACACTTATTTCAACACACTGTGGAAAGAAGTAATGTAAATGACTTTTAAGCAGCATACCATGACACCTGGATGTCAAAGAGGCCTGTAGGATCTAATCAAACTAGCCTTTCCCACCCTGAATAAGATGCCTTAGAAATGAATTCACAGCATATTTGCTTTTGTAACACTGAAAAAGATCTGCTATCTTAACATTGGATTATCACTTGGGAAGATAAACCTCAGAGGCAGCTGACGCTGGGCTATATTTGCCCATCTTATCGTCTTGGAGGAAGGGACTGTTTATCTGTAATTAAAGTCTTCAGTCAGTGACACGCCCAGACAGCTTTTCCTTTCGCTGCGTACAGAGATGGACCGCTCGGCTTTCAACATCTGAGCAGTTCAGAACGATGTTGCAAATGGGATTGAGATTTAAATAAAAATTAATTTCTTTGTCAAATTCCATACCATGCACCCGAGAGGACATATACGACTTTGACTTGTTCACACAATCCCTGTCTAGGGGCCAGGGTGTCTCTGTGACGCGCCCACAGGGGGTGGTCTCCCTCAGGAAATGATTTATGGCTGCTCGTTCTCTGTCTCTGTGATGGTCCAACAGGCTGCAACTAATGAGCCAGAGCATGCAGGCACGCAGAGAGGTGAACCTGTTGGGGGGAGCTGGAAATGTGATCCTCGAGTACGGCATGACCCCCAACACTCAACACCTTGAAACACTCTCTGATGGGCGAGTAGGAAGCGCCAGCTCTAACCTTTCCCAGTGTAAAGTTATTCTGCTATGACTACCAGGAGCTTACCCAAGAGCACAAACACACAGAAACAGGTTTATAAGATGGCACATGGTTATTTTGGTAAAAGAATGCATTTGGTGCGTTATTTATAACTGATTTCTTATCTCCAGGTATGTGGGTAATAGATTTATTGGCCTATGCCGGCAGAACATCCCCTTCTGGGACTCAGGGACTACAAGCTGAAAGCTCTTTACCAGGAATACTGCACAGCGTGAAAACTGTACAAAGATTAAATGTCAGACTACTCCAGAAGGAGCTGGAAAGGCGAGAGTCTGGAAAGCACTGATTAGCTTGGCAATGTAGCTTGATTCTGTGTTTCTGGGAGGAATGGATAGATATTAATTAACCCAACCCTCCAGGCTTCATCTCCCCTCCGCTAATTAAATTGGCCACTGTATTAAAGTGAATACATCGATGTTATAGAACGGTGCAAGCATCTGAATTATGCTGCTGGCTGATCTGGTGCATAATTGGATAATTTTTTGTTGCTACATCTCTCCAATATTTGTCATATTTTATAAAGTCTGAAGTAAGTATATGCTGTGGAGTTGGTCTCTTTTTAACAATGTTTATTATTCTCCTCTGTTCTTTGTGGTTTGTAACTTTAGCTGCCAACCATGTTTCGAACATTTCTTACAAATCACACGCTTACTGACTTTGGACCTCTCTGGTATTAAGAATAATGAATTCTGTGTTACACTTTATTTCAGTCGTTTTCTCAGCCTGATTAGAGGCAGCAGGCTGTTAGATGTGTGGGCAGTCTGGTCTGGGTGGATCTCCCTGTCAGGTTATGCTAATCGCTCATATCACATTTATGGCCCCTTTGGATGATTAAAGAGCTGAGGACTCAATTCAAGGCATAACATATGAAAAAGACAAGTTAAGCATTTGAGCCAATAATTTCCTTTCTTGCGTTAGCTCGGTTCCGATTTCGATTGTATGCTGTGCACATGTCATGATGACTTCCTCCCGTTCCTCAGCTGAAAAATGTGACTATTAATGATAAACACGACGAAAATAATGTTGGAAAGGAGCCGATGTGGGAAGAAGTCCCTGGGGGATCCTTCTGAAAAGGAAAAGAAACAATATCAGTGCCTGAACGCGTTAGAAGAGTGGAAGTAGTTTAGCCTCGAATCTCCCTGTCTCCTCAGCATGAGCTCGAAAAACAAATTGAAAGATCATTTCACAAGTGTAACATAAACACAGGGAAGAATAGAAGTGTATTTGTGGAGAACAACTATCCCCGCAAATAAGAGGGCTCAAACAGGAAGATTTTAACCCTCGTGGGATGAAAGACTTCACATAAGTTTAGGTGGAGCCTCAAACCGACAGCCGAGAAAGAACCCAGGGTGTGCCATCTTTGATTTCTGTCATTTTCTTAGGGAAAGTCCACACTCAACAGTGAGGACAGACCCCCAGACGATAGCCACAGGAGGATTCCTAACGCTTTAGAGTGCCGGCCAAACTCTGGTTTGCTGAAATGAGACTGCAGAGCAGCTTCAGCGGTCTCTGAAAGTGTGAAAAAGAGAACCCAAGACGGTTCTTTTTCAATTTATGCTCCGTCTGGAGCCGGCCCTGTTGTCATTTAACCAAAGCCTAGAATAACTAGGCTGAGATATTTGAGCCATTAAGACTGTTGTTTAATAACCTGCCGGGGACGTCTTGGGTGAATGTAATCACCCAAACGAGTTTCACCGGGTTTAATCAAAAAGTGGAGGAGGATGTGAGCAAAAAGCTCAATGACTAAAATAAAACCTGCATTGTTTTGAACCTCGTGTCTCTCGCCTGTGTCCTGTTCCTGTTGTTGAGTTTGACCAATTATCTTCCCTCTCTGTCAGCGTGTCCTCGGTTTGTGTCTGATTGTCATCAGTTGTTGGTGCCTTTTCCGCCTTGCTGCTGCTGGTTTCCCACTGGCTGATTTTGTGCGTTTGGGATCTAACTTTTCCACTTGGGCTGGTTGGATTGAGACTGGCTGACTGGTTCTGACCTGACACGTGAGTGCAGCATCTTCCACACAGGATACCTGACCTCATCCTGCCGTGTCTATCATCACTTGTGCTTTTGAGCAGATGTACACGTGTACTTCTGTGTTGTGCACTTAAAACCATCCGAAGAGAGTCTGCTTCAGGAAAATATATTCCAATATCTATGTATGTAGATATTTTGTTCTGAACATGGCCATTAGATATTTCTTTTTAAAATGTAATCAGTGCCTCTAAAAGCTGTCCTGGCTTTAGAAATAGAATAGAAGAGCAATACTTTTATTCATCCCAGACATGGGTAATTCACTTGTTAGAGCAGCAATCGTCAACATAATCACAATAATACTCACAGCACAAAGGCTAAGGTAAAAAGCAGTGTGGAAATCTACAGCAAATTACAGCAAAGTTAAATGTACAAGACTAAGTGTGCAAAATGTGCACTTAGTCTTGAAAAATGTGCAACTAGAAAGTACAAAAACAAATGTGCAACTTTAAAAGTGTGCAACTTAATAAAAAGTGTGCAACTGTACTTTTACTGCGTTCCTAATATAATTGCATTGATCTTCCCACATACTCTGGTCCTCCAATATGAGCGTAAAACAACTTTCTGTGACCTCTGAGTTAATGTGTGGGGTTGTCGAGAGAACGGAACAGCAGATGGCTTAAGACTCCAAGTCAAAGTCGTGTCATTTTCTTGAGCCAATGCGTACAAGAAAAAATAGACAAACTTATAGAACATGCTAATGCTCTGGATGTATGCATCAGCCTGCTGAGGATGTGTCGGCCATAAAGCGTGTCAAATACTGTTATTAGCAGAGAAATTGGCCGCTGCCATAACCTGTGGTCTCTAGATGAAAAGCACAGATGCCGCCTGATGGAGGGATGGATGGATGAATTCATTTCAGTTTTTCACACATCTGTGCAAGCCCATAGTAGGTTTCAGCTGTCAATGTAAAAAATAATAAAATCCCCACGCTTTACTTAATTTTCGGTACACTGCATGTTGTTCTTCCTAAAACATTCTTCAATCATGGTAAATAATGCTGTCAGCTGCATCCACGACGCTCACAGAACCGGGTTCCTTCTGGGTAGTGAATCAACTGTTCTTAAAAATGTTGGCAGAGCGAGTAAGTCCTTCACTGAGTTATCTTCCGTTTCAAAGCCATTTAAAACCAAAAGGTACACACTCTCGTTTACACTTTAAAATATTCACTTTGTATTTTTTTTGTCTCTGACAAAAAAATGACTGAAGATCTCTTTTGAAAATAGGGGAATTATAATATTAGTTCTGTCATCGACTACAGGCCTTTCAGACTCAACTTGACACCAGAGCAAACATTAATGTAATAATCTAATGACTCCCCGCTGCACCCCTCTAGGTCTGAGCCGCAGGGTGCTGAATTACATAATCTGTGTGATGTTGGGCCATTAGCGTCACGCTAACGAGTGACGGAGGAAGAATTTCTTTGTGACAAACACTGGCCCGGCTTGGAAATCAAGACTTTGATCCATGATCTGTGTGTTTGTACCTGTGTGACTTATTTGCGTGCACGTCGATGGCTGATGGTTCGTTGCTCTTTCCACCAGGTCTTGCTGGGAGCGCCCTTTACCTTCACATTCGTCCCAGTGCTGCGAAAATTACCCAGTGAAACTACTGTTACTGTACCAGAGGGTTCAGCACCCTTATCAGCAAGTCAGGTACGTCAGCGGGATGCACGGTGTTAGTGGATGTTTGGGGGAAATGTGTGTGCCGCCGCAGCATGTGACGTTGGCCTGGTGGATCTCTGTCAAACTGGGCTGACTGCAAGCCACACCAGTGAGTCACTGTCAATGCAGCTCTCCACTGTTTTTTGTTTTTTTTAATTTCCAACAATAAAACATCGAACTATCACTATATAAACCACCTTCTAGATTTCACCTCAAAATCCAATAACTAATCATACATAATTATGAAAAAATATGTAATTACTCTCTACTTTGGAGTGTAATTATGAGATCAGGGTCTGGTAATCATCAGGAGAGTGTGGACGGTAATTATGGGAAGCGGATTACTGCCCTCTGCTCGCTGGAACAGAAGCACAACGTTTGAGCCCTGAGCTTATTACCAGATATTTGAAAGTGCTAAAATTGCGACAATGTACCATACATGGAAAATTTCCTACACCTATATTTTCCTTGCAGTGAGAGTCAACCTCTATAGGAAGCGTGGTCAGTTAAATTCCAGCTAACAGCTCTGTTGAGTCAAGCATGAATCTCAATTTGCACAGCGTGCATGTCGAGTGAACCTTTAACAAGCTGCAACACAGGACTCCATTAACAGCTCCACTCGTGCTTCGTTATGTTTTATAAAAATCTGCTTTTCTCAGAGAATT
The DNA here is from genome assembly GCA_016586285.1 of Arothron firmamentum. Lineage (NCBI taxonomy): Eukaryota > Metazoa > Chordata > Actinopteri > Tetraodontiformes > Tetraodontidae > Arothron > Arothron firmamentum. Next base: position 65,822 of record BJFM01002945.1, read on the forward strand.
TCATGTTGGCCTCCTGAGCAGTCTTTATGCAGCTGCATACAAATATCACTGTTCTCCACATGAACATTAATATTTATAATATCATGAGGGAAATCAGTTCGACACACAGAGTGCACCAATGAGTTGAGTGCACGTCCCCTAGGACCACAGTGGGTGCATAGGGCATAAGTTCTGCAGCACTTCTCTCACTAAATAGTGATTGGAAGCACTCAAACAATGTTTGAGTGCGACTTTGACTGTTTCTGCTCCTCACAGAGAACCTCACACATCAGTCTTCTGTATCTGAGATACCATACTGCTCTCGTGGTGTGACTGCTATCTTATGATGGGGAAAGAGTGAAAATGGTGAAAAGGAACAACATTATAGATTTAAAAAAAAAAAAATTTTCTGGTTTGATTTTTTGGGACCAAGTTTATGTAGAGAAACAAAAAGCCCTTCCTGTAAAGTGGTATTGCCCAGGCCCGGGGCTGGTTCTTCTGTAGAAGCGTTTGATGTTGCTGTTGGATAAACATCCAACAGCTCCAGGAACTTTGGGATGACTGACAGCTTCTGCTGCCTGAAGACACCTCACTGGGGGTCTGCTAAGCTTCAAAGGGTTTCTCAACCTCCCTGCTTTGCTTTTACCTTCAGGAATGGCAAACCTTCATGTTGCTAAGCATCCATACACGGCTGCACAGCAGGAACACTCCCGAGCGAACCCATATTCTAGCAAATACAGGGAGAATTCTCTGTTCCAATGAGTGTAAATGGTATTTGACTTGTGACTCTTTAAGTTTACCCTCAGTGGGATTGTTTTTCCCTCTTGTTTCCTTTCATTTAGCCCTTTTGTTCACCTTTGTAATTATTTATTGGTCTTAAATGTTCAATTGATTTTTTTTTGCCTGTTTCCTCCAATAAGAGCTTGATTTCTAAGTTAAAATGGGTTCAGAATAATAAAAAGATGCCATATTTGAACATTTTTTTGGAAAACAAGAAAATATGCAAATTCAAAACATTCCAGCATGAACTGATGTATATCTTTACTATTCTTAATACCTCAGATGTAAATAATAATTTGAATATTTTGCCACATTTCCTATCTTGTGGTAACTATCTTAACTCAGAATATAACTGTTTTTGTCAGAGAGAATATGATGAATGAATGGGAAAATCTAGTGTTTTCACCACATTAGCTGTGTCTAAACCATGAAAACATTCTTCAAATGGAGGATTTCTGCCTGAAAAGGCCTGATAATTTTGGCAGTCCTGACACGGTAGGATTATGGTGTCATTACAGCATCAAAAAATAACTGTCAACCGTGCAAATTACCACAGTTAAAATTATAGCCTCCACGTGTAATGTGCTGCAACATTGGATTGAAATGTACAGCCAAACGCTGGCTAAATGATGGTAAATGATCAACCATCTGAATCGTGTTAGAGATGTCAGGTCACTAAGACTTACACTTACGGAGTGACACCAACACAAAATAGATCAGAAATTGTCATTTAATTTACCAGATTCATCCAATATTTTTCAGTGGTACACCTATGCAGTTTATTGTTTTTACATATTATTGCATGAAGACAAGAAAAATAACATTTATTGTATTTTTGCTATTTAATATATATGTTCTTTTTAGCACCTCTTCTGGGTAATTACACGATTTATCTTATCACTTATTTCAGATTGTTATTTTTTTAAAGCTCATAGATAGTTACACATCTGGAGAAAAAACATCATGCGTAATTAACAGCCTGTTTGAGGAAATGAAATGGGCAATTTCCCTCACTGGTGTTCTAGAATTAATTGGGAGGTGATAACAGGCTCCTGGATCTGTTTGTAGGCTCCACACTTACATAATGACGGACGTGCTGGTGACCTGAGTCAGACAATGTAAAAAATAAGCCGCAGATCAGTCATCACTTCATTTTGAATTCATTAATCATTAAGGCAATGCAGGATCATTTCCTGGAGAACAGACAAGGAGGTCAGAGATGTGCGGCTTGAAGTGGCTCCCATCAGTTCTTGCCGTGCGTGACCATCATTAACTGGCACAGGCCATAACAAAAGAAGCTCCCCTCGGCTTCCTTTTTAGCATTTCTTCTTAAATGGTTTATTCTTTTACATTTCTTTCTCCTTTATGCTAACTATCTTGCATTGGTTTTTAAAAGGTTTGAGTCCTTAGGGCAGCTGCAGGGGGATGAGGCAGCACCAAAGTGTTTACCTTTATCCCCTAAAAAAGGACGAAAAAATGTCACAGATATACTACACAAACATCCTCTTTCCTCCTTGCTTCAAGCCCAGGACACATTCCAATGTGATTAACTATATGTATTCATATATAAAAAGCTGAGAACAATGCCAACTATCTGACAGTGACTCACTGCACATTTAATCTAGGTCCACACTCACTACCAGAGTGTGATTATTGACAGAAGCTGCCATTAATGTTAAATATGGTTCCATAATTAGATGTGCAACTGACAACCTTTTATTATGTGATTATTACTCATCCACCCTTCATCAGAACTAATGGGAGTCATTATCATGACATGCCAGTTATATTTTTATATCATTAAATACCTTGTATGTTGGGTTTTATATTCATACACATTATTCTTAAAGATGTAAAATGTTTCCTGTAATATTTATTTAAGAGCTAACATGTTTGGGTCAGACACATGTACCATTAATGCAAATTATTTACTTTATTTAAAGAGAAATGTGAACTATTATTGGTTTTAAAAGTGAACTGCACATGCTGCTGCAAATCACAGGAAAGTCCTAGCCTTCTCTAAATGCAGTTTGCAGCCACCAATGTTAAACTATGGATCATAAATAAGTTTTGGTTTTTTTTCCACCTGAAGCAAAGACCTGCACTCATTTCATGAAACTATTCTAGTTTATTAATCAAATTCCCTCAGTAAATCACTTAAATGTACCCTATTTTAGCTATTAATACTTTGTGTATGCTTGAGTCTTTGAATTCTACCATTTCAAAATAAATGAAAATGAATACAGCTAATTTACTGGAAAGAAAACAGGAAACCCACTTCCCACCACAGCAACAGGTTTTTCAATAATCAAAGTTCTAACGTCTCTTGGCCTTGTTTGACACTTACCTCCACTCACTGCATGACAATTTATCAGTATTGACTTGATTCGTTCAATTCTATTATAATAAGTTTAATATTACTTTATTATAGTTGCCACTATAATTGAATCCTGTCATTTACACTCACTCTGCTAATTTTAAAATGAGTTAAACTGATTTACTGGGGAGACAAGAAAAAAGAAACCCAGATTCCTCCTGACGTCTGCACATGAGCAGCATGTGTGTGTACATGTGAACTATATGTGTGGGACATGTAGGGTGGTGACACCACGTGCCCCCCCCTCCGCCCAGCTCAGACAGGCTGAAGCTTTCTCCGGTTTCACTTGCTCAGTTCCACCTAAACATTTTTTTCTGTCAGAACTTATCTGTGTCCCGCGAGAAGGCAAGCGGGGAAACAATGTCGGCCGGGGACATTTTCAAAGTGGAGACGGTCTTTATCGCGGACCCTGTGGAGGGAGGAGCAGGAAACGTCCTGCAACCAAAAATAACAAATCAAGTAAGTCCACACGACTGTTCTTGCACAATGTCATGAGGAGCTAAAGTCATTTGAATGTATGAATTAGTGAACACAGTATTGCACTTCTGTATGTTAAAGCTGCATAAACATTATGTACATGTAATAAATTACATAGAAATTCATTAACTGTGGGTCCTGTGATGGAGTTTTCTCTAAATTAGGCTATTTCAGTTCTTTTGCTGAAGATCAGATAGTGATTTTTCTTTTCTTCTATAAATCTGAACTCACAATACAAATAAAGTGCAAACACGCCGCTGAAAATACATTTGCCTTTCAGTTGCAACCGCCACAGGATCACGTGAACGCCCCTGAAAGTGGATCGTGTCCCCCAGTCGCTGCTCAGGCTGAAAATATGGCCAGCCGCGTGGCTGCCGGGAGAACCTTTACGGAAACAGCTGTTGGTAAACATGGACGCGTTTCCCAACGGTGGGGCCCCGACGCTGCCAGGCTTCCTGAGGTTAGCTCGGGTTTCTTTGCAAATAGATCGAGTCCCACCGACTCTGCAGACAGTTTGACACCGACGGCTTCATCTAGAGAGTCTCTCCTGTCAGAGGAGTTGGACAAAGAGAGGGGATGGCCGGCCTTGGAGCCTTCCTCTGTAACCTCTCCCGCCTCGCTCAGCCGCACCGTTTCTCCCTGCTCGTCTGTCCTCTCTGGCATCTTCTCCCCAGCTGTGGTGCAGATCAGGAAGCACTTTCTGGCTCCTGGCTCTAGTTTGATTCACACTCCGCAGACCTGTTTCTCGTCCTGTGAGAGCCTCTCCTCTTCCTCCTGTCCCCAGTCGCCTCCGCCTCGGCGCCGGCCTCCTCTCACCCGTCTGTCCCTCCTCACCGCTATCCTGAGAAAAGGCCGTCTCCCTGTCCTGTCCCCCGCCGTGCAGAGGCCTTACACCCCGTGCTGGCCCGTTAACCCCGTGACCCTGTCCTTCTGTAAAGCCTGCTCAGCAGCCTCCAGCGTGGCCTCCATTCCTCTGGAGCTTTCCTCACAGTTCTCCTCAACAACTTCCATAGACAGTCAGAGCCACGTTCACAGGGAGCCTCACAGACGCACCGCTGCCCCCGTGCTGCCTGATGAGCCCGCCACCGCATGCTCCCAAACACGAATAAAAAGGTGCTCTGAGCAGATTCGCTCCAGCAGCACGCCCCGCTGGGAGCAGGTGATTTCACCTCCGGCAGTCAAACCTGACACATTTCCCCACACTTCGCTACCTCGTTTTTGCTCAGACTCTGGATCTGTCTCTCCTGCTCCGCAAGCGCACAAAGCAGCTACTAAAATCCAGCAGCGCCCAAACATCTTCATTTCCAAATCCTTTAAACTAGAACCCCGAATTGCTCATGTCAGGGGCCACGCAGATCAATTACCGCTTAACTCCGCATCTTCTAAACATCAAAAAAAGACCCCTGGCCACCTGAATCCTGCAAAGAATTCCTCTCTCTCTAAGCTTCACATGCTTTCTGAAAAGCTGAGATCTCCCCCGAGATCTTCCTCTCATCCTTCGCCCTCACCCAGCTCGGCGCGTGCAGCATCACCTCTGCCTCCTTCGCGGCCCGCGGCGGGAAGCAGCCACTCACACAGGAGCGCCAAGACATCAGAGGCCTCCCGCAAGGCTCCGAGTCTGCCTCCCGCCCCCCACACACACGCCTGTTCCCCACGCTGGCTGTCGCCCGTCGGGTCTCCCACGCCTACGCCCTCTCCCGCTCCACCCAACAGGGACCTCAGCCTGTCCCCTTCCCTCTCCCTGCGCTCCACACCCTCCCCGAGGCCGGAGAGTGGAATATCAGACTACAGTGACAGGGAGGGTAAAAAAAGAAAGGTAGTCATTCAGCCTGCATGATGTTTTTTTTTTTTTAACTTAACATATCATTTCATGTACTCACGCTGATTGGCCGCTATACGCAGGAGCTAAAAGCAGATTTGATTGCAGGCTATCGGGTGTTGGACTCTACCTGGAGCCATTCTTACACTTCTGATTTCATAGTTGTTTGTGCAACACTTGCACCGATGCTTTAACAAATATTTGATGGCCGTCAGTCGTACTAAATGCTGCCAGATTTAATGACGGTGATTAAAATATCAGCTTCCAAATTAAGTGGGAATCCAACATCAGAAAAAACACTCAGCCAGCAGGGCTTTGGAATTAGGTCACGAGCACAAAAAGTCAGTTTTATTTAGCTTACGTGCATGTAATTGTGGAAAACTGTGTAACTGGGATTTTTGGTGCCACTTAAATGACAAAACCAGATGAAAGGATCAGTTTTTTTGTTGTACAGTAAGAGTCAGGGGATTGTATTTTTTCTTTTGCATGCTTTTGAAATCTAAAAGCAGGAATTCTCTAAGACACATTCCTTGAAATTAGGGGAATTATTGGGCTCATTTGTAATCCTTGTCTGTTCAACTCCCTCTAGACACACAAGATTAAGTTAAGCTACAAATCGCTGGCAGCGATTCCAACAAACACTCTTCTGTTGGACCAGCAGGTGAGATC
>BJFM01002945.1:71943-93175 GCA_016586285.1 Arothron firmamentum
ACAAACAAAAAGACGATTCATAAAATGGAAATTTCCTACTAAATGTGCTTAAAAACGTTACATCAACACACACGCTGAAGATTACAGAATGGGGCAGCTGTCCATGGAATAAAATAAATAAATAAATATTTTCTTCTTGTGTTCCATCTCAATCACTGCGAGACAGCGGCCGCTTCCGCTGACTCGGCGCTCTGCTTTGCATTCGCAGGTGATAGACGAGCAGGTCGAGAGAGGGGACAGTCTCTGTGGAGCAGTGGACAAAGGTGTCCCAGACACCCACGCTGAGGTATTAGCTAGCCGCACCTCCCTGATGGCTTCTGTGGCCTTTTCACCTTTCACGAAGCCTCCATCCTTCCCACAGATGTGCTCGCCCGCTCAATTTCGGCAGCAGTCGGCAGAACTTTATGCGGTGATCGACGAGATCTTGGCAGATTCCATTCCAGCGGTGAGTGTATTTAATATTCGTTTGATGTCTAAATGTCTGCGTGCGGGCTGGATTCAGTTGATTTGTGTGTTTGAAACCTTTGGTGCAGACGCCCCAGCAGTCCAGAACACCCACCCCCATCCCTGGACTGCAGGCTAAGGTAGCGACCCAACTGTCTTTATCATCATCGTCATCATTTCTCACCACCGACATGCAGGAAGTTTATTCATAATGGAGTGATTAAAACTTGAATTAGGGTTAAGAAATCTTTCACCACTGGAAAGAAGTCCTGAAAGTGAGATAAAAGTGAATTTTGTAGATTCAGAACAAGACACGAAACTGGAAATGTTCATTATTGATCAACGGATGAAAGGGGTTTGCTTCCCCCCCCAAAAAATAAATAAATGAATAAAAGTTATAGAGCTTCATCAAAGCCAGTGTGACAAAACTGTTAATTTAAGGAGCTGTTGAGGGAAGCGTTAGTGTGTGTTCTGGGTTTTGCATCACTTCTGTTCAGATTCCACATGTATTCAGAAGTCGCAGCATCGCCCCTGAGATTTCTTTTCTTCTTGCTTTCGGTAACTTTCAATGAGGTTTTGTGCAACCTCTTCATGCTGGTCCTGCTCTTTGTCTTCTAGCAGAACTCATCATCTCCCAAATCCTTGGGCCGTGAAACCAAATACGTGAGTAAGGACCAAGTTTGTCCAGGATCGTAATAACAAACTGGCGTTAGCCTCATCTACGGCTGGCAGAATTCATCTCATGACGAGTTAATTGGATGTCGGTGGTAGAGCTTTACACACCGCTGGCAGTATGAAGACTCAGCTCTTCTGACTGGCTCTCAGGGATTATTATTCATGAGTTCCACTTTGCATCTCAAGCTTGATCCTGTTCTGTAATATCACAACACAAACCCACAGTGTGAGTATTTTACCTTCACTCAGGCGTCCTTATGCAGTCTGCATCCATCTAATACTGTGGACAGAAAGCAGCTGGGAGCCAAACAGGTAAAGATTTTACTTCACGATGCTCTGTGTAATAAAGATAGCATTGCCGTGGTGACGGCTTCATTTCTACTCATCTGTTCAGATCAAACCTGGGATTATTCGTCCGATGACAGCCATTCCAAGACTGAGAGTGGAGGATGAAGAAGGATATCAGCAAGACGCCTTTGGGCAGTTTGACATGAAGGGGTCCTCCGGTGACAGCACAAAGGTATTCTGGTGGCTGGGGATAGGTTTCCAAGGCAGAAATCCCTGTTTATCCACATGTAGAAGATTTCTTTAATGAATCCCTGAGATGTCAGCGTTTGGCCTTGTTTTTAAGCCACTCACACTCCCCACAGACCCAATCATCTTTTCCTTTATTAATGGGAACATGCTAAGCCGGACTCATGAGATGTTTCATAAATTTGCTCTGGCTTCCCCAGGTGAAGTAATCTTGAGTAAATATATGTGGCGATAATCAGTCTGGGTGCCTTCCTCCCCCTTTAGATTTAAATGCGATGTGTTATTACAGAAAAGAACTAATTCCTGAAAATGGCCCACAATTTGAATACAAAAACTCGCTTTCTTTCACAGCGTAGCTGTCCTGAAATATTCCCCACAGGAAAACAAAAATGAAGCTTTTCAAGCTGAAAAGTAGACTCATGTCAGCGGGACTGTGCTCTACCAGTCAGCGTGGAGATGAACGAAGCCGCTGTCAGTCACAGCAGCTCAAGACTTGCTCTTTCCAATAAATAAGGAATAAGGCAGAGCAGTGGAGGGTGTTTATCATCAGTCCTGAGGTAGCAGATGGAAACTGTGCGCACATACTGATCAGTCCATTAGGAACTGATGCTCACGTCTATCCACCCTTAAATAAACCTCTTTTATCAGGCATGTCCCACTTATAGTGAATTTCTGTGGACATAAAAATAGAATCATAGTCTCACGACAGGTGTGCTTTAGCATCTCTGCACCAGTGATCCACTGGTGGAACTTAAGCATCAGCAAAATAATTAAAGCCTACAATGGGGATCTTTATCAAATGTGGGGGGTTAAATTGCTTTTGAATTTGTTGCCTTCTCAGTGCAGGCTTTTCTTTCCTTTAGCACAGGTTCCTGGTGGGTTTAAGCCAGGGTGTTGAGAACATTCTTCCTTACATAAAATCACTGTGATTCAGACACTCCTTCACAATGTTCAGTGATGTGCTTGCACACCGTCAGTGCTTTGTTACGCCCAGTGGGAACCTGATGGCTTTCGTGATAATCCACTTTCTTCATTGGTAGATGAAATTCATCAAGGGTTTTCTGCTTAGGGGAGCAGGAATAAGCCCTCTCCACACACAGTCCATTAAGACGCCAGTGGTGGCAGAGGCTTAAGGTCGTGTTTGTCCAGTATAGATGGGGATGATGGAGCTGATTACAGCTGAGCAGTGTTGGGAGGTGGAGCGCTGTGGCATCAAGAGGGGAGAGTCACCGGAGAAAATAATTGCTTTTTCAAAGAGACTGCCATGATGATTGTTTCATGATGAGGAGGAGGTCAAGAGGTGAGAGCTAACGACCCTGTAGAGTGAATCAGACCTTTTACTGTAGCTCCAAACTGAAGCTGCTTATTTAGCAGTAGCAAATGCAGATCTCTAAAGACCTGGGTCTGGATCAGGAGTCTTTATTTGGACGGCAGTTTCCATGTCTGTGATGATCTGAAACATTTCATTTCAGAACATTCATATTCATTAGCTTTGTTTGGTGATTTGTTGACAATCCAGAAAATAGCCCACCAGTTCTGTGCTTTGCTACAACTCAAAGTTGCTCTAGAAAGGAGCTAATTATTTGAAATTCTTTGCATTTGGATTCTTTCAAGTTTTGTAGTTGAATACATAGCAGTTATAGTATCTGTTCAGAAAAAAAAAACCTTACCAGAAATGTTAAAACTTCGGTAACACAAAATGCTGTAAAACCGGCTGAAAAGGCATCACCTGACTTTAAGGGCATTTTGAATGATCTGTCTCCTGGATAACACATGATGTAACCATAACAACCATCTCCCACATAATTATTAGACTGCACGCTGCGTTTTAACCAGTCACTATGTCCTCTGTATAGGTGCAGGGGGCTACAGTACGGTTGAGAAGTCTTCTGCTAAATTCAAGGATTTTCAAGATATACTCTAAAGGAAACAGGCTGCAAACGTGTGAACAGTCATTATTGTAGTCAGAGTGTGTTCTCATCCGTCCCATAGAGCACTATGGAGAGGTTTGAAACCTGTCAGCGCTGTGGACATTTGACACTTACAAACACAGTTTTCACTGTGAAGGGTACTCATTTACTCCAAAACAATCCATAACTGCATCACTTGTGGTGGGCAGATGTTTGGTTAATGGTCTTTCTTGTCCTATCTAGTATCTCCTTCATCTTCCTCATCTTCTTCAGTTACATGACTGTGGATAATGACATAAGAAAATGGTTACTTCCTGCAAGCCATTAAAGCCATTACTGTCATTATTTTGATTAACATAGACCTGCTGTAAAATTTGTACATCTTAAGTCGATAAAAACATCCCAAAACAATTTTTTTTGGTCAATTTTTCATGTTATTTGTCTTTGGCATAAATTTTTTGGAAACTTGCTGCGAGCATCAACAATAGAACTGATGAGTCACAAACAAGGTCAGCGTCATGTCTGATGTAAACCTGATTATAAAAGCACCAAATAAAGACTGCAAATATTCAATCAATGAAATGCAAAACCAGAGATAACAAGATACCAGAGAGCATCACAGACAGATTTATATCAACGTCTGAATAGCAGTTGGACAAAGGATGGTATTAGTTCACAAAAAATGACAGATTAAAGAGGAGGATCGTTACTCTCACTTGCATCATATAGGATCTTATTAAACTGAGGGTTTCACCTCCAAATTAACAAAACAACCAGTTTTTGATGTCATGGGAAACATCAAGGACATAAAACAAAGTCTGAGTATTTCTTTTTGCATGAAAATACCGTTAAAACAATTTACGGTGGCACAAGATCCGCAGGAAAGTTATTGGTCAATAAGAAAGTGTTTGTGGCTTTTGTCAGTCTTCTTGCTGTGGTGAGAACAGGATTCTTTCAAACTCTCGCTGGGTTGTGAGAGGTCTCCATACCGACTGAATCTGTAGCATGACCCTGATATGTGCTCATACCCTTCAAAAGACGAACAACCAGTGAATGCAAATATGACAATGTGGCTACAGGGCTTATTTACCTTGCCAGAATTAAAGAGCAATTTTGGCACCAATTAATCAGACTTATCGCATGCTTTTCTTCGAGATGTGGCTGGATTGTACAACAAAAGCTAAGAAAAACCTTGGGAATTATTATCACAGTTCATAGCAATCAAACAGTTTGAGGTCTGAGTTCAGGAGATAATAGAAAATGTTAAATGAAAAGGTTTCCACGGTTGCTCCGACAGGCAGGAACAATCTTATCACGTGGTTCAGAAATCGGAAATCTGATCTGAAGGTTTGTACAGGAGGAGCTTTACACTTGGCTAAAATCATTATGAACAAATGAAAGTAGTTCAAACTCCCGGAAGGCCTCCACGGCCCTGAGTGGCACAGTTGGTTGATGAGTCATGACAGTTTTGGGGAAATGCACTCTGAAGGGGGTCGGAAGCTTGAATCCTCACAATGGTTCTGAGGTTGCATGAGCACGAGCCTGCTTGAATAGGCTGAGCAGCTGCAACAGGGCTGCCGTTTAAAAAATAAATCAAATTTGCCGGCGAGGTACCAGTCTGTGTCCAACCAGTTCAGGTTTATGGCTTTAAACCTTTCATCCTCGATGCTGCTAGGAGTACTGAGCATGTTTTAAAGTACCACATGTTACAGATGTGAACTTTTGTTTTGGACTCTACGTTTTTCATCTGAATTAGCTACAAGTACAGGCGATAACATACTGGTAAGAGGGATGGGTGATGGGTCGGATCCCAGACCTGAGTGCAGCACAGGGACAGGAGCTGGTCACCAGGGTGACTCCTCCAACAAGCTACGTCTTAGTTTTTAGGAGCCAAACTATTTCCACACAAAGGTCTCCCAAATCAGAATTCCCAGTGCAAACCTTGAGATAATTTGTTTATTTATCATTCAGAACAGATGGGACCAGTGAAGTGAATGAAGTTGCTGGCAAAATCGTCTTAATTCCACTGACAAGAAATTATAATATTGGCAATGAAAACATATTTCTGTTCTATGCTTTTCTGACTGACATCCACTGTTGTGTGCAATCTCCAGGCTCGACGTTCTCTCTGGTTTCTTTTTCCAAGACAAGAAATACACAGACAAAAGGAGACGAGTGCGTCTCCGCAGATTTTGGCTTCATATTGACATCTCAGGGATATATCATATGTTAGATTGGTCATGCATGTATGATTCTTCCCTTCAGCTATTACAGCAAAATAGCTTTCGTTGTTTCTGACAGAATCCTTTATAAACCCCTGTTGTGTAGCCGCAAACATACTCACCAAGGCCATCAGACTGCAAATATAAACACGTCTTCCTATACAACCACGCCTCCACTGCCAAAAGAATTCACTTGGAGTGAATTTAAAACAGATTTCCAATTTTTGCCTTCCAGCACTGCTCATAGTGAGCTGTGAGCAGGTGTCTAAAATCAGCCCATCCAATCCAGAAAGAATACATTAATTTCTGAAATCCTCCATCAATATTCATCACAGTTTACAACAGTCTCTGGGAAATTAAAAGAATTTCTTCTGGTTTCTGAAATCAACAAGGGTTTGGATCAAAGTATGCTGCTGTTGCTTTTCCTCTGCAAATGTGTGAATGTCCTCTCTGATTTCAGGCGGAGGCGGAAAAAGATTTTTACGCACTCTCTACACGCGGAGAATTAAGACACACATGGAAGACTGAGAGAAGAAATCCGTCCACAGCGTGGGACCTGCAGATCACAGAAGCTTAAGACGTCATCGGCCCTCCTGTCAGAGGCGCCTCAGCTTCATTTACTCCCGACCAGAGTTACACAGAACGCTGCCACACTCATACCTGTATTTATACTATTAACACTGACACTAAATCTGCAACCTTTTTTCTTGAAGTTCTACTTAGAGACACGTGACGTGTTTCACAAAAGGCGGCCTGACAAATTTATTGCACCTTAATTGCTGTATAATTATAACATTTTCAATCAAGCATTGATTTTTGCTGTATGACCTGTCAGAAATCAACTTTATTGAAGCTCCACAGGTTTATTTGTAAAATTTCTCTCTCTCTCTCTCTCTCTCTCTCTCTCTCTCTCTCTCTCTCTCTCTCTCTCTCTCTCTCTCTCTCTCTCTCTCTCTCTCTCTCTCTCTCTCTCTCTCTCGTGGACGTGATTGTGCAAGTAACGGCTTTGTGCTGCTCATATAAAATATATCTGCTCCAAATCTTTACTCTTTGCTCATTTATCGGTCGCAGTTGTAGTCAGAAGCATTTCCTACTCCAATCCAGTAGGTGGCGATATACTACCTTATCTATTAATTTGGCCCTTTATTCCATTAGATGTTTTTTTAAATCACAGATTAAACAAACGGAAGAGAAAATCAACAATTAAGTTTACAACTAGACCAACCTGAAGTTTGAACTTTCAAATTAATAACACCAAAACACCCGATGTGTCAGGGTTCGTGGCAAGGATCCAAGCGCGACACAATGGAGCACGAAAAGACAAGTCAGATACAGGCAGGATCGAACACGGATACACAAGCAGGGAAAAAAGATGCATAAGAACAGCGATCAGTCAGAGTTTAAGTAGCAGCGCAGATTGGCAAACGAGCTGCAGGTGAGGCTGATCAGCAGGCGCAGCGCAGGTGAAGCGGCGAGCAGCGGAAAAACCCCGGTGGCAGATCTGCACCTGTGACACGACGTTTTTACAGGGGTGAAGAAGAAAGGACACAGAGCAGACAGATGTTTTCTGTTTGTTTGTTTGTTTGTTTTTTATGAGAGGAGATTACAGAAAGTTGTTTTGTCCCTTTTGAGAGAAGTGTGTTAATTGTGTGTTTTGTTCTTTTTAGTTCAGTATAAAAATAAAAAAAAAGTGTAACATGGAACTGGTCTTACTTGTCTCATTCTTTAATAGCTAACCATCGAAACTGAGAAGCATGCTGACTTCTCTGCCAAACAATAGATCTCTGACACACTGTCACTTTCTGTGGGTAACGTTGATTTGATTTATTTCTTAACTAATTTAAAACTTAAATTAAAAGCTAATGAAACTGAAATTTAAGTAGATCTAGGTCTCATAAACTTGCACAAGGCGGATATATTTTAAAGTCTGATGTAGTTTTATCATTTATAATGCATCTAAAAAGTCACTGGGTTTCTTGTTCAACATCTGATGCTCCCCACTTATTCTCTGATGCTTTTTAATGTTGAATAGTAAACCTCCATCATTATTCTTGCTCATTGAACGCTACAACTACAACTGACATTTAAGCTGTCAATGCAGACATTTTCAGACAGTCACATTTGAGATGTGAGAGGAACTAATGATCAAAGCAACATGTAAAAGGCATTTTAATCGGAGGCCAGGGTCATGCGGTCGCAAGGATTGTGCCGGCAAAACAGCAGTTAAGATTAAGGGAGCCCATTTCCCTCCAAAGCACATGTAATAACAGACTACTCCTTCTGAATTGTTAACGTTACATTTACGGTATATCATATTTATGAGAATCTGAATCTGTCTAAATCTGTGTCAGTGAGCACTTCTCCCTTGCCAAGGTAATCCATCCCAACTCACAGGTGTGGCAGTCTGCTGCTGGTATAACTACACATAGTATTTATACCAGCAGCAGACTAAGTGCAATATAACCCCATAATTCCCGTCTGATTAGAAATCCTCAAAGAAGAAGCTTTTCATCCTCAAAGAGGCTCCTGGAGAGATGTGATTCTAAATGGTGGCTGTGATTTATGAGCAATAGCAGGAACCAAGCAAACGTAGCCATAATCAGAGTCAAGAACTCTGAAGGTCCTTCAGAAAATATCTGCAGCTGGACTTTTTCAATGACCTTGAACTGATTGGGAACCTTTTTTTAGATTTAAAAATAGAATATTTTTCTCTCCACTGGTGAAGTAATCTCTGGATTATTATTATTTTTATCTGTCATGATAGCAGTAATTTCTTATTTCAACTTTTCCTCCCAACAATCTTCTACTCACTAAATCTCCAGGCAGCAAAATTAGGATGCTGGTATCTATGGCAACAAGCAGTTGGTCAGTCAGCTTGGTTGAACTTTTAATACCTCTCACAGGACAAACTCTATTACAGAGGTGGAACCTTTTGGTCGTATGAGGGGATATTTATTTTGCTATTCTATCGTTAATACTTCCCTCGTGGGCGGAGTTGATGAAGATGCTGTGCTCATGAGTGTGTGTCTGTGTGTGTGTGTGTGTGTGTGTGTGTGTGTGTGTGTGTGTGTGTGTGCGCGCGCGCGCGTCTGTAGGTTGTGACAAACACTACAGATGAGCTCTTTACCACTCAGACGGGACCTGGAAGTGGGAGATCAACCATTCCTGCCTCCTCCTTTCAGTGTTGTTTCATCATAATTTTCCTTACCAGCTGCAAAGAAGATAAGCATGGTTAAATATAGATCTAAGTTTGAGAAACATCTGACGCCGTTGTCACTCAAACTCAGAGAGAAAGTAAAAAAATAAAAAAGAACTCTTTATTGCGTACGTGCGTCGATTTAGCTGTGAAACTATTAAATCCCTTAATCCAACAACAGGCACTTGAACGAATGCTAATTATTGCTTTAACACGATGGAATAAAGAGGCAGAGATGGTCAAGAAATAACATTGCACCTTTGAAGTTGTGATGCCACGTTTGCAGCCCAGTGACAGGTTCTGGATATCACAGGGAGGGAGGAAATGAATGAGCACTAACTGATGCAATAAAGGGAGACCCTTAAGGAACTTTCAGGGTCCCTCCCACATCTGTGACGAGCAGCAAGCATAAATAGGCTACCACTTTCCAGGAAAAGACCAAAGCAAAGACTGAGGAATCAGTGGAGAGTGTTAATTGAGTCCGTCTATGTTGAGCTGGAAAGGATATTTAAAGCTGTTATCTTAAAGATCCTTCTCTGACCCGATCAGTCAGTCAAGTGCAACCTCACTT
The DNA here is from genome assembly GCA_016586285.1 of Arothron firmamentum. NCBI lineage: Eukaryota > Metazoa > Chordata > Actinopteri > Tetraodontiformes > Tetraodontidae > Arothron > Arothron firmamentum. Next base: position 81,496 of record BJFM01002945.1, read on the forward strand.
TCTTCCTGTATTATTTGCGAGTTGTGTGAGTCTCTTCAAGCAGACAGATCAGTCACCAGTCTGTCAGCGAGCTGCTCACAGTCTGCCTTCTTATGTTCTCTACTTCTATTAATGCAAAACTTTCTCTGACCTTCTGAGCTTCTACTTAAAAAAAAAACAAAAAAAACAAACTAAACTAAAAAGGCAAAATGTACCAATGCAAATGCTATCCGGGTTGGGGGAGGCGTGGTTGGGACGACAGGGATCTTCTGAGTTTGATCCGTGCCCCCTTAATGTGGATTTGCATGTTCTCATCGTGTCTGTGTGAGATATCTTCTCTTTAAAATCATGCAAATCAGGGTAATTGGAAATTCTAAATTAAGTGTAAAATGATAGAGTGAAAACGTAATTTTCCCTTTTTAGTTAGTAGTTGTAGCTGATAAATCATCTTAATCACTCTCTCTTGGCCTCCTGAGAACTCCTGTTAGCATTTTGCTAATAGCTTTATCTGTTAATCTGTTTTCACTTAGAGGTTCAAGAAAGTGTGTGTCAAAGAGAACGAGAGAGAGAAAACCACTTTTTCTTTATCGATGACACAGAGCTTGACATTCTCTGCTATAAAGGAGTAGGCTAAGCTCCTAATCGTTCTAATCCTCAGAGCCCACAGTCATTATATGATTAAGGAGAAACTCGTTGCACAGTACACTGTGAAACATGAATGGCTGTTAAAATCAAAACAAACAAACCAAAAATCCATCTGCCCAGACCTGGAGCTCCTCTGCTCCATCTTTCACTGCAGAGACGAAAAAGGTCAGAGCAACCTGTTTTCACTCTCAGTCCCTTGTTCACTACTCACCACAGGCTTTAAATATTCAGATTTATTAACCATCTGTTAATCTGTTGTTTCAAAATTTAACACCATTCTCTTGAATCTCTTACTGATGCAAACCACTCCCAAACCAGTTAAACCAGCAGGATTTGACAAACCAAATCCACTTGCCCTTTGATGCAAAGAATGAAATGGTTGTATGAAGGTTTCAACCCAACCGAGCTCTGGAGACTCTAACGCAACCTGCAGCTTTCATGGTCCTGCTTTGTTTCAAGCCAGAATTTGTAAAGGGCATCTCACTGAAGGGCTTCATAAGTGGGGGGGGGATTTACCCCTTAAATCAGCAGGTGGAGAAAGCCCCGTGCTGCTGGGGCGTTCAGATGGCTCACACGGGTCAAGCTCAGCTCACGATCTCAGCCGAATCGTAAAGGATGAACGCCGTTATGCCTGCCAGCTCCTCACAAGACTGTTGCTGGCTTCATAAATGTAAATGTCATGTGTGAATTAAATGTGCTTGAAGGAGATCAGACTACGGTGACAGCATTAACATGTTCCCACTGATCTCTAGGAGATGATCAAACAAAAAAGCATGAAATCAGTTCCAAACCATGCTGTGATTGTGAATAAAAAGAAACATCTGCGTGGACGACAAAAAAAACCATGGGAATTTTGGGATAATTCCTTAATCAAAATTACAGAAACTATGGTAACTGTCGTGGTTCCGCATCATCAATCAAAAAACTGTTAAATTACTCCATTACCTCTCTATAAGACAGAAATACTATAGGAACATCTTCATTTTCAGCACTTTCATTCCTGATTTTACCCACATACAAATGCATCATTTGTCTGTTTTAATTAGCAAATATGCCTCAAAATATTTTCTTGGGTTCCAGCAGAAGCTGGAAATTTTAAGGGTTCCGGCTGATATTCCCTTAATTCTGTCACGACTGTGACAGTGTTAGATGCAGAGGTGTAGGTGGGCTTCGTTGGGAGGTTAGTTATGGTCTGGGCTCAGCTGTGAGTGCAGAGAGGTGAAGCAGGCAGCCTCATTAACAGCTTCACTCAATCTGCCGAGGTTTTCCACACCAAGCGGAGGGACGGGAAGCGGCACCACTGAGGAGTTGGACCCTCTTGTATATTCACCATTCAGTTATGATTTTAGACGTGGGCACAATACCAAACTTTCCTTTAGGCTCCGTGGAGCTTCATGAATAGAACATCCTGGTTCATTTCACTCAGTTCGTGTTTCCGTTTGGTTCATTTAAGTTTTCTGTCACTGATTAAAGTGGAAAAAGAAAACTTTGTTAATTTCATTTTATTATAAAACAAAAGGCAGTGCTTCAGAATATGCTGATGTAATCCCCCAGCACTGTCCTGGCCCTCTCATACAGCTGGAGCTTTCCTGCTCTGTCTGTGTGTCTGTGTGTCTGTCTGCGGATGTTTTTATCGCGTGGAACACTGAGCTCTGCTTGATTTGAGGTCAGCTGTATAAGGGTGTGTATTTGGAACCTACCTGATCAGGATTATTAGGGTGTGACTGCAGTGTGTTTTTACTGAAATTGTATAAAATTGGTAATTCACACAAACCCTAACATGGATGATTATAGTAGCTTCTAATACGTTGTTTTAGTTTAAAATGACAGGGCAGAGGTGTGATTCAGAAAGACAAACACAGATATTTAACAAATGATGACCAGTGCACGAGTGCACCTTTTGAACCAGCCATTGCTCTACTGCACTTGAGACACCCTTTTCCTTGGTTTCCTGATCCTCTTGGGGTTTCATCAACATACAATTTTTTTTTCCCCATTTCCTCTGGGCTTGCAATCATGAAACAAGGCTGTAAATATTGCAATATCTTCCAGTCATCATTTCATTTCTCCTGCAGTGCTTCATTTTTTGTGGCTTTGAAATAGTTGATGCTGCACAGAGGCAAATCCTCATCATATTTACTATTAAACCCAGAATTTCCATCAGCTTGTGGTTCTGATGGAGCTCATGATATTATGCTATGATTATGATGCAGCGTCATGAATAACCAACATTTTATGCAATCGTTCTTTTATTTATTTATTTGTGTTTATGTATGGGACATTGTTTAAGCATTCACTGAGCTTTGCTGAGATTGTTAGAGGAGCCTCTGCGACTAATTTGTAAACAGTTGACAATTTAGTTTAAGTGATATTTTGCATTATTAAAGGTTTTTACAGCTTGAAGGAAACAAGCTGTGGCATGTTTTGACCAGGTGGGTGGAGTCAGGAACAGCCTAAGGAAATGATGGTGTTAAATGTATGGAGCGGGGATGGGCTGTCAGTCAGAAAAGCCCCTTTAGATTAAGAAATACATTTTTATTTCACTCATCCTAATTGGCCATCATGCTCACTAACGCTAAACTCATGGATACAGATGCTGTCATACTAGAATTTGCAATGGTAAAAGCAGAATTTTGTATCATAAACAGTGTGGTTTTAGGGAGAATTGATGCTCCATCCTAGTGAATGGGGCCAGTGTGACAAGTGCACTGAAAGCATTCAAATGCAGTCATCGTGAAACTGTATTACCTCAACAAATTGCTTTTTTACTACTAAATACATAGTAAAATTGCACTCTACAGCAGTTATTAACAGAGGTTTTGATAATAAAAAACAAAACCCTGAAACCTTGCAATTCAAGCAATGCAGACTGAAGAGCCAATGTTCTAGGAGGGCAGGAGCTGCAGGCTGTGATTCTGTGAGCACGCGCACAGACACATGCGGCAACGGAGAGGAAGAGCTATTACAACATCACAGGTGCTTACAGATTATCAGATACTGTGAATAATGCATCACCCACGCGTCAATATATTTCAGCATTTTGTGATGCACTTTGTTCAGCAGACATTTAATAGCTATCAGTAAAGGAACGTGGGCACGCTGTGAAATATTTCCTGATAGAGTTGGATCAGAACTTGTTCCACAAACTTGGTAATCGTCTTTGACAGGTTGAAGCTGCACTGTGCACATTTTGGACAGAAAACTAAAATCCTTATTCAAATAATAGGCCTTGTGCTTCTGTGTGTGTATCAGCTGTGTGTGTAAGCTTAGTCCTGACTGATAGAGCTCACACTCACCCCACTGGTGTTTTTTTTAACCCTTCGGGGGGATATGTAAGTGCTGGTAATGCCTATGGGGATCATAGCTCTTTTTTGCAGAAGTTACATAACGAGCCAAAGAAGCCAAGTGTAACAAAAAGTGACCAATAGGTAAAGAGAACGATCAGTAGCTGCTGTCTGAGGCCCTGACAGTTGCTTTAGTCAGAGTTTAGTTCAGTTTCGTTCAAAACTCCCTGCAATTCATATGACAACATTTACATTTGACACCATCGTTGTCGTCACCTGGCTGACTGAACTTTGTACCTGAAGCCAGATGGGGTGTGGCTAAAGCACCTGAAACAGGTTTATTACTGCCTGTGAGCAAGTTTCAAGCCCGATTGCTTTGCATGTCAAAACTGGAATTCACGCCCTGCCTGCATAGAATAACTTTTATTTTGAGACTCCTCTTTGTCTTTGTCTAGTTTTCACAGGTGCTCATCCGCAGACTGACATGAACTGATCACGGACATTCATCTGACAGAGTTGTTTTCTGGGATCAGCCGACCGGATTTCCACAGAGTTTGCAGTGTGAATGTAAGTTACCTGTCGCGTGCGGGATAGAGGTGTGTTACATAGTCCACGCCGGCTGTGCGAGTACGCCAACCAGCTGTCTTTGAATAAACACAGTAAGGAGTCACAGATAAAAACATGGGAATAAATGAGCCACTTGTGCTTATTTACTGGGTGATGGTGAAGGAGTCTGCTGTGATCAGACATGCTTGATTGTAGCTAACAGGCTTTTCTGTTATGTTTGGATTTTAAAATAAGAGCAAGTGGGAGGCTGTGCTCACCTGTGTCACTTTATTCTGTGTTGTTGTCTGTATTGAGGCAGTGATTCACTAAAAGCTGGTCATCGACAGTTGGATAAGCCCTTTTCTTATAAATTTTTTAACACGTCTCAAAAAAATCAGATTTAAAATTTGACTGCATCTGGAAATGCTGAAATGCTATGAATGCACCTATCTAAAGAAAGTTAATGGTTTTATAATAATAAATATAATCCATTTAATAATTTAATATATGTACATGTAACAGTTTATTATCTTGTCTGATTACACTGTCGTTATTCATTAATCAGTACATTAATGTGACGTGTCTGTTGTTACTGTCTCTCCTTTATTATATCTAAACTTTGTAGATACAAGATGATAAACAGGAGTGAACTTGTATTTTTTTCTTTATCTGTTATCTGTGAGGTCAATAATGGGACATTTCTTTTTGGTGACATTTGATGTCCTGAATGACGGTGTTTGTCAGTTCCGTGTCCCACCCTGTGATGATGTTTGTTACCAGATCATCTTACATGATGTCATACAATCTGCCCACCAACAGGTTCACCTGCCAGCACCTTGAGGAATGGATAGTCCAGAGTTCTCCATGTTGTCCTCGCTCAGGGATGACTTTAACGCTGAGGAGTACATCCAGCCCCACTATCAAGAGTGCTATCGCATGGCCATCGACCGACTGGTCAGCGGTGGCAGAGACAGTTACCTGGAGTTCTTAAAGGAGGAGCGTATAGGGAGCTTCCTCTCAGAGGAAGAGCTTGCATTTATCAGCGCAAATGTGGAACAGCTCCCACCACAAAACAATGTGGAGGAAATTAGCGACCCCGAGGAGAACAAATCCTCCTCTGGGACATACTGGCCTATGTACTCTGACACAGACGCCCCTAATTTGGACTTGGGGTGGCCAGAAATCCTGCTGGATACTCTGCAAACAAACATAGACCTGCTCTTCCACCCGCCACGACCGAACAACCCCACCATTAAAGAGGTGGTACGGAAGAACATTCAAGAAGCAAGACAGGTAATGAAAACTGGCTGTGGGAGAGCTAAACATGCAGGGGAAGATAAAGTTCCACCTCTGTGAATATGTACCTTGGCAGATGAATTTCGCTAGAGCTCTTCCTGCAGGCAATGTTCTGTTGAGGATGTCTGTAGATTCTCATTCATCCAGGTCATAGTTATCCAAAGTTAGATCTCTGCATGCAACTATACTTGTTAAGGTTTCCTTGAACACGCTTCGCCTTCTCTCCAGAAAGCTTGTTCAGTTCTTGTTCAGTTCAGTTCTATAATTTATTTTTTCAAATAAATTATTTTCAAGCTCTGCCCTCAGCGAGTTTAGAACTGAACAGGCCTTCTGGAGGGAAAGCCAAACGTCTTCAAGGAAACCTTAACAAGTCCAGTTGCACACAGAGATCTAACTTTGGATATTCTGTTGAGGAGTGTCTGCTGTGTTGCTGAGGTCAGAATCAGGTTCTGCAACTGTAATGCGTTGCGATGAATCATAAAGCTTTCAACGTGCACTAAAAAGGCAAGCTCAACTCTTCTCTCCTTCAAGAGAAAATTCTTTTGAAGGAGAAGAATATATTAAACTGAAATAAAATATTCTAAAGTTTATTTCTTAACAAACATTTTAATATTTGATGGGAGAAAATATAAAAAAATAGAAACACAGACACTATTTGGACACCGTTTCCAGTTTTCACGAGTGGAAAATCTCGGAATCCTCTGCATTCACACGGGGACATTATCAACTGGTGGTGATATCTTCAGCGTGTCTCTGCAGGTCATCTCCATTGTGATGGACATGTTCACAGATGTGGATATTTTCAAAGAAGTCGTCAACGCCTCACTGCGAGGAATCCCGGTTTACATCCTGCTGGATGACTTCCATGTGAAAAGTTTCCTCGCAATGGCTGAAAATCAGGACATAAACATCCGACATCTGAGCGTAAGTGCAGGATGAACCATTAATTTGGTCCTTTTTCTGTCAATTCTGACTGTTAACCCTCTTTAAAACCGCATTAAGCTCTTGTACTCTATTTTCTCCACACACTAAGATGATTACAATTGCACAAAGTAGCGAGGAGTTACAGTAATTTGAAATACACATGTGCCGCGGTGTCACCGGTGATCCCCATGGTTTTAAAATTAAACATCAAGAGAAGACACATTTTACACCAATAACACAAACACAAACTTTCATCTAAAAATGTACAACGTGTTGAAGGGCAATAAATTAAACATGCAAACATGCATTCCGTGTGATTCGTTAAAGCTAACGATGGGCGAGACGGCCTAACTGCACACATAACTAACCAGCCAACCACACAAACAAACACAAGCTCTGAATAAGAAGGCTTCTTTGTTTGTACTTTCAATCATTCAATAGTCATACTTTGTTTTACATCCTTTTTTTTCCAGGTGGAGTCATAATTATTGAAAGAAGAATATAGTAACACACCCTTTAAATTCCACTTGCTATGCAAATAAGTTGAGCATCATAACTACACACAATGACAATGTTCAGTATGGTGCAATGTCTGTTGTCCATCGTTGTGAACACCTGCCTTTTTCTGGTGTGACAAACAGAATATGAGGGTACGCACGGTGAAAGGCCTGAATTACCTCTGCAAATCCGGAGCCACATTTCACGGTGCGATGCAGCAGAAGTTTCTTTTAGTTGACTGTCAGACGGCAATTTATGGCTCATACAGGTAAATGAAATCGACCACCCAGGTGTAAACTGAATGTATTCATAAAGCAAAGTGCTGCAGTTTTTTTTCTCAGAATTGCTGCGCTCCTTTAATCGTGGATGCCTTTTAAAGAAGTTACAGAAGACAGACAGACAGAGAAAGAGCATTGTGTTTTCACAGCAGATTCATGTGTGTTTTGTTGTTGCAGCTTTACGTGGTCATCTGAGAAGATTGATCTGAACATGATTCAGGTCATCACGGGGCATCTGGTAAAGTGCTTTGATGAAGAGTTTCGCACACTCTACGCCCGGTCAAGTGTTCCAGCCGATCTGTGCCCACTGGATGGTTCCCTTCCACAGATGTTGCCAAGTTCTGCCAAAACAATAGAGCTGGTAAACAGGCTGCTTGAGGAAGAGCGTAATGAGATTGGGCCCTTGATCAAGAATGAGATCTGCGCTCAGACCCCGTTGTCTCACTTCCACTCTGCAGCAAAAGTGGATTTGAAAAGGCATAGTTACGCTGGTGACATACAAGATGGATACACACAGCAGAACATTTGGCCCAGGGGGAGTAACTGGAATATATATCAGGAAACAGGACGTGCTGCAAACCAATACCTCATGAACAATAACGTATGTGTGCCCCAAAGAAGCAGAGGCCAAATTGCACATCCCTTTTCACATGGCGAACAGGCTGTGACTATGCTGCAGACCCCACCAACACTGGACAATACATCCAAGTCATACATGCGCGCTTTAAGGATCAAGTCCTACCTCCAAACCAACGACACCCCCTTTCGAGACTCGTGCGATTACTTAGAAGAGTATGAGGAGCTGGATAAATCTAGCAGGATAATGCAGGTGAGGATGAGGTCTTCCCTTGCGTTTAAGCCCAACATACAAGAGCAAATGGAGCTGAACAGGCAGATGAGCTATACTGGTCTAAGGCCTTCAGCAGCGCCAAACACCCCTTTGCAGTATTCATCCATGCATTGGAATCCGAGGATGGCGGAAACCCAAATGAGTAATGAAGAGTTCCTGTTGAAGAGGAGGAGTTTGCAGATTTTGGACAATCGGAATGGAGCAACCTACAGTCAAGGCAGGAACATGTACCCGTCTGGATACGCTAGCCTGGGCAGGGCCAAAGGTGGGGCCATGCTTGTAAATCCTGACATTCAAATGGAGAACTGGCACAAGAGGCACAGCATGGCAGATCCGCGCTCAAACGTCGAGTACGGCCAGGGTTTCCCTGTTAGCGTACATGAAGACTTTGAAAAGACACATGCACATAGTAGTGCCACAGGACTCAATGCACGGAATGGACAATACAAGTCAAACCTAAAAGAAGAGCAAAGGTCCATTTCTCATTATGATGTGAAGGGGATGACCAATAGACCCGATATTTGGCAGGATCCACCATCCCGAACTGTGTCTGCGGCTGCCTTGCAGCCTGATAACACAGATTTTACTCCCACATACAACATTGTGACTCCTCAACATGTTCTACACAACAGTTCAAAGAAAATAAAATCCCTATTGAAAGTGCCAGAGAAAAAAGAAGAAGCAGGCATGGCAGACACATACAGCAACCGATCAGCCAGCAGCACAGCAGCCATAACAGGAGAGGATGAGTCACCAGAGAGACAAGGAAGACACCAAAACCTATCCAAAAGCCTGAGGTTGTCCCTGAAGCAGCGGGGAAAGTGGTGCGATGGTGACCGTTCCAAATCTTGTAAAACTCAGTTGGTATCTGAGGAACGGCAAGGACCAAAAAATGACATTGTTTATAATAAGAACACAAGGACTGGTCTCAGGACAGGGATCTGGCGCAAAGACCGCAGTGCGGATGACAAATACGAGCCTTACGGTGCTGCTGAAAACAGTCATTCTGTGTGTGATGAGCACGGCCAGAATAACTCAAAAAGCCTTGAAAAAGGGGGCCCAGAAGTTGAACTTAAACTCAGTGCACGTGGCCACCATGAAAATAAGCTGGAGAGGTTAATTCAAAGAGTGGGAAATCTCCTACACAAGAAGAAGTAGCTGTATATTTATTGGCACTGGAAGAGGGTCACAGATGCTGCACATTTGAATGTTGAATAAGTGTTTTTATTTGTCTTTTACTGAGAAGGTTATTCAATGTTTACATTGTGATGAATTTTACACGTGCAGATGCACTGATGAATGCCATCAAAAGAAGAACAGATCTTGAATGGAGCGATGCAGAAAACATTCCGTCAACAGTTGTTACAGCGGCAGGGACCAAATCGATCAAATCCAATCACTGTCAACTAAATTGACATCATGGTAGCGGCTGCTCCAATGTCAGAGATGAGTAGTTGCTGCCGTTGCTCTGCCCACATGCCACTCTGGAGTCCACATTTTTTTAAACACTATACCAAGTATCAGTATTTCAGGAAATCAATAATTATAAATACCTATCAAATATCAATGTTTCCTGAAAATTTCAGTGAGATCTGTCCAGAACCTTTTGAGTTATTTTGCTCACAAACAGATAAACTTTAACAGCTGTTGAATAACCTCCTTGGCGGAGGTAATAAACACATGCCACTATGCCGCTATTAACAAGGTGCATCTGGATACATTAAGAAGTTGCTTTACGTTATTTTAAGTGTCTATTGTGAGAGCTATTGCGAGTGTCTATTGCGAGAACTATTTAAAAAGAAAAGACAAGAAATGTCATTGATGCATGCAAACACATCTCTCATGTATGTAGTAAGAAAAAAAACTAAAAAAAAAAGAGCAAGCAACCCCTGTGATTCAGTGATGTAGGTGGTGGGACTCCAGGTCAGAGGGTTTGACATGTAGGCACTGCTGACACACTGAGGCCACATGAGGAACCTGTGATCCACCGCACCAGAGTCAGTCCTGACAGTCTCTGTCAGGAGTTAATGGTGTCTCTGTGGTAACCGAGGCCTCTGACCCTCCAGTCATCTTCCTCCTGAGGCCAAACCGGTCATGCTGGTTCATGTTACAGGCAGTGATAACAGTCATTTGGGTGTCTCCAGACTCTTTCAAAATGGCGAACAAACAGGCGCCAGTTTCAGGTAAATGCTAAGTAGTCGTCGGGGCCGTGAACGAGACTGGATGACACCCGCCAGCTTCACGGAGTCTGTTGTCACATTTGCATGACTTGCACACCAATAAAATACAGAAAGCATTTTTCTTCAGACTCTGGTATAATCTATCGCACAAAACTTTAATCCTCTAACTTTTAGGGGCTGCATATATACACCCAGAAGGTCTCCTCCTCCTCCTCCTCCTCTGCTCCTCCCTCCACTCCTTCTGCTCCTCTTTCCCACAGACAGAGGGTCCTGGTTGTGGTGACAGTCTTTAGCTCATTACCAGATGTGATGGCGGTCTGTGTAGAATCACATTAGGCTCGTCTTTGATACAGAAACCAACAATGCTGCTGGCTTTCAGAGGGCCTCATTGCTATGCAGCTTGTTTGATGCCTGCCTGCTAGCAATACTGGTAAGAAAAGGGGGAGAGGATTTTCGTGTTCAGTCAATTTGTTTGTTTTTATGATTTCTTAAATCCTGTCCTGGTGGTCGCTGGGTGAGAGGAAGGAACATGCCTTGGACACATCTGTGACAGAACACACACCAGTCACTTACACGTTGTAGTCTCCATCAGTTCATGTGAATATTCCTGCCTTCTCTCACTAATACATTTGCATGTAAAATATATGTTTATATAAAAGAAGATATATAAATAAAGATGAATTGAATTGAAGTCAATTGGATGTTTTTGGACTGTAGAATGAAACAGAGGTACCAACAGAGGTACGAGCAACCATGCAGAACCTGTTGCACCAAAGAATACTTGTTTTTTCTAATCCTAATCCTCATTCTTTTACCATTACGGTTACACATAAAAGAAGACACAAGGCAAATTCCTTCTAAATGTCAAACTGCTGACATTAGAATTAAGCCTTTGCACTGAAAGTGCGATAGCTTATGGCACTTGTGTCTGTGTGTGTGTGTGTCTGTGTGCGCGCACGTGTGCGTTCTTGTAATTGATACATACCTAGTACCAAAATATTCATTCTACTAGCAAAGTGAAGACAGTTTTTGGAAGTCAGAACATTTTTGCTGATTGTCACATCTTCAAAGCCCTGTCTGAGGGCCAAGACATGTTTTACGGTTGGGATTTGAATTGGGTTTAATTTAGGGTTGGGGTTAAGGTAAGGGAATATCTCCAGTAAGAGTACAAGCACGTATGTGCGCGCACCTTTGTGTGTG
>BJFM01002949.1:0-10478 GCA_016586285.1 Arothron firmamentum
AGAGAGAGAGAGAGAGAGAGAGAGCATTAGTCAGGTTCCTGCTCCGGCAGTTTGTCGGTATGTTGCAGCGGCGGAGCACCGACTGTCCGTGATTAAAAAGAGGGGATAACGCATTTTTGGATAGCAGATATCTCCGGCGGGATCACCAAACAAACCACACGAGGATGACACACCCGTAGTCCACCAAAGGAGATTAAAACACGCTGTTATTTTGTCAGTTACATCCGTTTTTACGAAAATGGCGAACGACTCTCCGGCTAAAAGTCTTGGGGATATAGACCTGGCATCCCTGCGGGTGAGTGTGCCACACAGACGTTTTTAGAGCCAATTTTACTATTTCTTCATAATCATATATTAAAGGAAAACATTGCTGTAGGTAGTGCTGTTGTTGACAGAGCCCTATGATCATTTTCTTTGTCTAATATCAGCTGGCTTGGGAGGCCAGCGAACCGGGCGATGCCGGTTGCTACATCGAACGAACCCGGCTATAAGCACTAGTGTGGATCAATACAAAAATTCCCTTTAATAAATGTTTGTTTTGTGTGCTTTATAATCCAGGATCCAGCCGGGATTTTCGAGTTGGTGGAAGTGGTCGGAAATGGCACCTATGGACAAGTGTACAAGGTTGGTGTGAGCCTCCATCTGTTAGTGTGTCAGAGCTTAAAATGAGAGCACAAATGGATGGAAACTGGAAACGCAAACGTCATTATTTGTGCTTTTCTGCGTCTTTTTTAACATATATTAGAGCACGGCCTCCCCTTCTCTTCGTAGTTCTGTCTGGCCTAGATTATCTGGTTTAGCCCTTGCTTCATATCCACTCATTTTAGCGATGCCCACATCATCCCAGTTCACCTATTTTGGTCCAGAGGAGGTCCCTCCTTCATCTTCTCTGGTCCACACCCATGTCAGATATTCTGTGCATACTCCACGCTTTGCATTGCACTGATCAGGCCAAACCCATCCGTGCATGACAGCCTTCACCACGCTGACCGCCTCATACGCCATTGGGTGGGTGGTGTTTCATTGCGCATTTGTGCACAACGTTGCCCAGCAGGCCTTTTGCTGGAGCGACTCTCCACTGCATTAATGGGGATGGGCTTGTCCATCCCATCACTCCCACACAGACACAATGTGGAAAAAGCATTTGAGGGAGACCTGGTGCTCCTGCAGCCCAGATTTTCACCACCGCTGATGTGAGCAGCTACACCATCCTGCTGTTGCCTGGCAGAAATGAGAGGCGAAGGCAGTAGCCCTGCATCTAGCGTGCAGACCTATTTTAATATGAAAAGTAATTCCAGGCAGGCTTTTTTTTCCTCAGATGAAAAGTGTATTTTGTCATATGAATGTGGCTTATTGAGACTGTATCTATGTGCTTTCCAACGCTGTTACATAACTAAACATTGGCATCTCACCCAGGAGAAATATTTGTTTAAAAATGTTGCTCGTGAATATTTTGTGAAACAGAAGACTGCTTCTTTGCGACTTATAAGTAGCTGCAACATTTAAAAACTGACAAGACAGTTTCTGCCTCCCCGAAAGCCACTGATCTGGTCTGGGCTTGTGCACACTGGGATGACTGTATAAGAGAAAACACACTGCTGAGTAATGCAAGCAGCATTGTGGATTAACAAACGCACTGTCCTCCGGTCACAGAGTTTGTTTTAGTTTGACCCTTTCGTAGTCGAAGTATTGAAACATGGAAGTCGTGTTGAAATTGCATTAATTTAACATCCATGATGGATAGTTTTTCAATAATGTCCTTTGTTTCTCATGAGAAAGTTTTCTGTCTGTATCAGCAATCAAGAGTCAACCAAACACAGATAATGATCATCGATAGTGGTCCTAAGATGGGACCTTGTGGCACCACCACAGAACAGGTTTTTGGAAATCATAACTTGAATCCAGGCAGCATATAGAAAAAATAGATTATCTGTTAACTGCATGTAATTATGAGCTCTTTTCTACAACAGCAGTTGTTCTAAATGTGCCTACTTCCATATGACATCAAGCTTGCTGATGTGCCAGCTCCACCCTCCGGCTTTGTTTTTATTACTTCTGCTGCAGTTACGCTCACTGATGGGCTCCTCTTCTGTTCTCTACCGTGACACTGACATGTCTTTTGACAGCTTTTCATAATGAGGCATCACAATGTCAAAAAGGACACCGTTGAAAAACCTTTTAGACATAACTGTGCACTGCATTCATGTTTGTGCACACAGAGGCGTTCACACTCATGCATGCAGATATCAGCACATGATTCTTGGATGTATATTTGAATGCATCATTTTTGAATGATATCGCGGCACATGGAAAGCATGTGTGCGTCAGGAAACCATAAAGAACATTTGACAAGCCATTTATAAACATGAAACAGAGCGTGAGGAAGCGTGGCGGCTGGAGAGTTTATTCACCTCAACTGCTGCAACAAACTTATATCACAGACCTTTTCTTTCCTTCTTGTTGTGACTATTTTTCACAAATTCATGACTCTTAACAAAAGTATTTACTAAAGTTTTACTTTCACTAATTGCAGCTGTGCAATTAGATGTTGGGCTACCTGCAGATTGTGAACGCTGCCTGTTTTTTTTTTCTTCCCATGTGTAGAAATCAGCTGTTGGGATGGAAAATTAAAGTAGACAAAATTAAAGGTTGAAAAAAAAGAGAAGAAATGGAGTAGAAATGGTAAAGAAGCACACACCCTTTAATTACCAAAGTCATCCATTAGTCTGTGTTTGAAGTTTACCAGGCTTTAATACTGCCCGTTTTCCATGTTAGGCCTCATGGAATATTTAGAATATATCTAATTTTGAAGGAGACTAAAAGGAGACTAAAAGGAGACTAAAAACTTGTCAATGCAGCTGTGACATTCAGAGAGAAGAAAAAAACAGCATACAACATATCAAAGTTTATATTTGATGAAAACATCAGGAGGTAAAAGGAAGAAATAGACAATATAAATCCTCAGGAGGAAATCTTAACCTCTGGGGTAAGACCACATTCGTGTGGGGATGGGAATTCCCCGCCAGAGGAAATGGTTTCACCCTTATGGAGTTGAGCAGTTTCCGCTGTTATCATTTTTGCTTCACAAATGAAGACCTTTTTACTTTCATCAAGAAACTAAGATGCACAAGCAAGTCAAGGAAAGGGACTTTTTTCCTTTTTAAATGCTGTAAGTGGGAAGTTGGGCTCCATGTGCGTGGGTCTCTGCAGGACGTTGGTGAGGAAGCAGTAGAGCGGCGGAAGTCATCAGTGCAGTCAGGAGAAACCGGCGGCTGTGCTGTGATGGCCAGATTAGAAAACAACAACAGCATTTCTGTTGCTCTGTTTCCTGTCAAAGATTCACAAAGAAACGCTGCAGAAACCACCGATCAATCAGCACACATCAGATGGGGATCACTGGCGGAAGCTTGGTTGTCTCTCTGACAACTAAGCTTGTAACTTATTGTAAATGTTTGCTGTACAAATCACTCATTTAAGGCTTTGTTCACCAAATTATTCAGCACGCCAGAGTTGCACACTTTAAATTTACTAATGCAGAAAAGCAGACAGAGCTGCTTGGCTGCCTCTTCACCCCCACCCAGGAAGATGCCTGTTTATCCGTCATTCTGAAGAGGGTGAAGCAGGGTGTGGCCGGGGTTGAGCACCAGCACCGCAACCCTCTTTAAAGGAAATGCGCCACACGGTTCAGATCGACACACAGTGCCGCGTCTGGGGACACGCAGCAGCTCAGGCTTTAGCATCTGTGTTCATGCGTGACAGAAGTTTTTATTCCCTCTTTAAATGCAATAACCGTACCAGAACATTGGAAGAAATACTAGCATCTAGCAGCACTTCTGGGTCGGACACAGAAAATGCGCTGCGCAAAGCAGAAAAATCTGGTTCATGATGACATTACTGCTGGACCAGAAAGGTCTATATACCACACACTTTGTAATTAAGTAGTTTCCCTTTATTTCAGTTTTATGAGGAGGGTTTTTGCAAGGTGGCTGTGGTCAGCAAAGTGGTAGAACTGCAGCGCTGTCAGAAGGAATTGACTCACGCAAAGCCGGCTCACCGGCCTTCCGGCTATTCACACTGGAATGTTCGTCTTGTCTGTGGTGACCTTTCCCAACGCAGGAAGTGAAGTGTGGCCAGCAGTAAACCTGCGTTTTCGGTGAGAACTTTACAGCCAAAGATGCAGATCTACAATGGTGACCTTTCCAACAGAAGCATAGCAGAAGCAGAAGCTGCACCACAGCAAACTGAAGTGAGCTGCAGCAGAGAAGTTGCAGCCCAGCCTCGTGATCGTTGGATCAACGCGCCTCATGCTAGACTTCCCTCGTCATCATTATGTTATCTTTTGAAAAGTTTCCAACACCTTCAGCTGGTTTATCTGGTCTTGTTGCCATGGTTTCAAATATGTGGTTGCTGGCTTCAAACATGAGAAACTCTACAAATGGTAATTATTTAATTATAAACATAATAATTATGGGAGATATATCAGGCTGACACTGAAGGGTGACCCCATCCATCGCCTGTTGCCCCCATGTCCTGACGAATGGGACTGTAGCTCCTCCTGGCTGGGAATATAATCAGAACCTTCATCCTGTAAGGTGACATATCCCATCATAAAGGACACGTATTAAATGTTACTAAAGGCACATTTTATTATTGTTGATTTGGATTTTTTTGTGTGTAATTGTTGTTTGTTGATAGCAGTGATCAGCTCTGGCTGCTAGCTACAGCTAAGCTAAAAATAAGACAGAGGCTCAGGCTGTATCTGGGTCACGTTCTTCTGATGCTTATTGTGTAGACTTTGCATTAGACTACGCTGTTTTGATTCTCACTGCATACAAAGCACAAAAGTGCATGATTCCTTCCATGTTTTGTAAAACCAAGAAAGCAAACAAACAAAATAATCTGCATTTAGCCCTGATTTGCTACAGTTGTTGGAACATACAAGCTAATGTTACATTACTGTGAGGTTTATAGACAAAAGAAGACGTTTGTTCATATTTTTCACTTCAGCACAGGAATACTCGAGTCCCATCATCAACCAGGATAAAAACGATAAAAACGACTCACTATTGTTAATCAGAGGAAGAAATAGGCTCAGAATAAGAAGAAATGGATGCAAAAGAAGAGCACTAGATGGTCATTTACTCTGAGTTTTTCATCCTCATCCTTGGCCCTGATGTGTGTTTATCGGATGAGGAATTGGGAGATGGAGGAGTGGTGGCTGCTGGTGGAGGGATGCTGAGTGTAATCCCACAGCAGGAAGCAACACATGCTTAGAAGAACAGGATGAAGCGATTAGCAACAAAATATTAAAAATCATTCAGTAGTTGCCCTCCGTTTTACTCCTCAGCCTATTTGTTGCTGCCAACTTGGGTTTTTTAGTGAGAGCTGATTAGATCGGACTGTGTGAAAGTGATAAGTTTTGAAACCCCTGCTGGTTTTACCTGGCAGTGCTCTCCCAGTCTGATAAGAGTGGGGATAAAATAAATAGGTACTGTATCATTATTGCACCACTCTGCTTCTTGTTTAATGTTTTTCTTTGCTCTTCCAGGTGTGTTACATGGTCAGTGAGCACACTCGGAAATGTTTCCAAATCACAAGTCATGCTTTTTCAGTGTTTCCTGCCAGGTTTCTTGCTTATTTTTCCTTTAAGCGCCGACCTTATTGATTTTTCTCAGCAGCGGTGAGCATGTGCACAGCAATCCCTTCATTCTGCTACTTGTGACCTGCTCCTGCCTGATAGAAACCAGTGAAAGCTTCTCTGTTAGGAGCCAAAATGGCTGACGCCTGTGCACATGTGCTTGGAATTCAGGGCGTGGCCAGGCGTTAGACTTCCTGGGGCAAACACATGGCTACACAAAGTGTTTCACTTTTTAATGATTGTTTAATAGTTTGTAAGAAAATATTTTTCTGCTGGTTTATTGTTTATACTTTGACACGTAAGTTTGAGTCTTTTTCAAAACTATACAATACCCAAAATATACAAAGGTTCTAGTATAAAATTGTTAATTAATGAGTAAGACATATTGGCATTCCATAGGCTGCGCAAAGATGGTTCAAGAGTTTAATAAATGGGATGACTTAATAACAGCTTGGAAAGAAGCTGCTTCTGTCAGGATTTAGACAGAGTTTTGGCTCTTCAGTGAATCTGGATAAATTCTGGATTTAATTAGAACGAAGTACAGAATAACTGTCCTGCCAGATAAAGGCACAAGCCAGGGTCCCCAGGTTGGCTCATGAAAAACCTCTCCCCTTCCACACACACACACACACACACACACACACACACACACACACCCTGGCACTCTTAGCGTCTGGTCCAGGCTCTTAATGACAGTTGGCCTGTCTGAGCTTCTGTGGTTTACTGGTGTTCATGGTGGACAAGCGGGGGGTGGCTGCATGCGTGGCCATCTGGAGAAAAAACAAATCTGCTTTGGGGTGAGGTGGGTGCAGGTTCTCTGGGGTAAGCTTAGAGAAGCCCAGATTGGTTAGGGTTGAAGGTGTAACCTTTAGATTAGGGAGTGTGTGTGTGTCCATGTCAGTCAGGTGTCAGTCATCTGTTGAATCTGAGCTGGACATGCTTCCAAACGTCTTCCAAGACACTTTGAAATATGTCTGGAATGTGTCCAACAGCAATATGTCTGGAATGTGTCCAACAGCACGTGCAGCCTGGCCAAGTTAAAATAGTTCAGGGGTATTTTTACCTCAGATGACCTTCACAGAAATGTCAAGGTCATCTGAGGTATAATGAAGAAGCACCATTATCCCAAAAGTAAAATAAAAGCAACTCGGGTAGCTTGAAGGCCTGAACCTACCCGACCTACCCAACCCTGCAGGACATGTGACTAAAACATACAGACGTCACATGACGTAGTCTTCATTTCCTCCACCGAGCAGTAAAAGGTTTAAAGTGCAAAACAAAAGCACATGCAGGAGTTCTCCTCTCCATTCATGTTCCACTCATCATGTTGATTGTTTTATTACAGTATTTGGATATTGGCTACATCACACAGAATGTGAGGCTTATGTGGACATTCGGCCGTACCCACGGTGCCAGTGGAAACATTCATCTGTGTAAAACTCCACCAGTCAGCCTCCAGCATCACGAAGGCCAGCCTCACCGCACCGCAGACTGCACGGCTCTGTGGTAGTGTCGCTGTCATGCTGCATTACAATGGAATCGTTTTTTGTTTTTGTCATTGGATTTATTCAAAACAGTTAACTTTTTTAGATTTAGGTCCAAGAGGATTGAAAGTAGAACATTTGACACGAGCATCATCATTGCTAATCTGTTTTTAGATATTCTTCAGGTTTTTTTATGTTTCAAAAAGTGTTATTTAGATACTTAAAGGACAGTTTTAATGTCTCAATCATTCTCTCTTGCTCTCTCTCACACACACTTGTTGCAGTAACAAAATAAATCCTGTTTTCTTTGCTGGAGCTTTGTGGCTCCTTTCAGACCTGCAAACAGCCAGACAGCTGGCAGGGACGACCGACAGCCTCATTAGCTTTTGTTTTCATCTGCTCCAAAACACTGTGAGTCAGGCCGAACCGTCACCTGACCGCAAACCGGGCCACGTGATTGGGTCACAGAGCTGAGCCTCAGCCAGCTGACTGAAATCCAGGCCTCTAATTGGCCAACGCTTCTCAAGGCACTTTCTCCTGTAGCCGGGCAGAATCTGTGCAACCTTCCAAGTACTGAAAAGTCAGAAAACACTCACCAACTGTAGTCATTAATAAATATTATTAGAAACGCAAAACAATGAGGTCGGAAATTCTCTGACCTTGCGTGCAAACCTGCATTATTCTGAAGAGAACCTCTTTGTTGACATTTGAAGTTTACTGAACGTGGGCCACGTTATCGCGGCTGTGGGATTGTTTGTGTTACCACGAAGATGCAGGAAATCAAAGGCCTCCCAGATGTTCGTGTGTGGTGGAGAAGCGGCTGGGACGCGGTTTTGATGTGGCCGAAGGAAAGCCCTGCGTATTTTTGAACGTTAGGATTGGAGCGAGCTCAGCGGGTCATGGTTAGCAAACAGTCCTTGTGACACCCTCGAGGTGCTTTGGTTCAGTCGAGGTGAATTCAGTCAGTCTAAAGCGTCCCAGAGTAATGTGATTTTTTCCTGATGCATCTTAGCTGCCTCCTGGTGTTAATCTGTTGTGCTGTGTTTGACGCCAGCCTTGCTCAGAGGTTAACGCTCTCATGCCACAGCCATCTCCACTCCTGTTGCTATAGTGACGGCAACAATCTGTGTGGAGGCCACTGGTTTTTTTCTTTCCATGTGCTTTTTTTTTATTGGTCAAGGCTGTCAGATGCCTGCTGCCTAGCTGCCTTTGAGCACGTTGAAGGCAGCTGGTACACGGGTTGCTGGAGGGTTAGCTCTGTGCACGTCCACCGCTTTCCTCCCTCTGAGACCACCACCCCCTCCTTCACACCATTTGCTTTTTCCTCGTTACCTTGGAGACTGAAGTGCTGGAATAAATATTGTGATAGAAGATGTGAAGTTTATCATTTATTTAAGCTGGATCAGAGTGGACTTATGTGTTGTTGTGTGTTGCTTTCTCCATGACTTTGTCATAACTTGGTTTTATTCTTTCGAGCAACTTCTGCATCACTATTGAAAACCTCGTCCTGTATAGTCTCAGTGTGTTTTTGATGAAGTGATGAGAAGAGGAGTGATGCCCGGGCCTTTGACGTTCAGCGGACTGTGTCAGGTGTGAGCTTCAGCCACTTAGCAATCCCTCACCCGTACCTGATGATTTCCCACCTAAAACAGGTGGAAACAGCCTTGAGAACATGTTTGGGCATGTCTGAGTGAAACTCACTCTCTCTGCATGTGTGTGTGTGCATGTGTGTGTGTGTGTGTCTCTGTCTCTGATAGAAAGTGGTATTTAACTACTTTCCACCCTCACATTCCTCCTTTAACATGGTCCATACACATTGTCTCTGTAACATATCAATTACCTGGTCATTGTGGTCCTCAGTATCGATGTATTATTGTGCTTCTGGTGATATAATTTGGCATAAATCATCAATTCTTGCTTAGTCTTCTATTAACCCATCTACTTTTGACTTTTAAAATCTAAAACATGCCTTTAGGGCTGTCTTGAGTCAAGTATTTTAACCTACTTCTGTACCGGTGACAGAGTCGCATGACTAAATGTTCAGGAATGCAGACAGTTTTCCCCTCTAGGAATAACTTTGACCCCGTAGCTCTCTTGATGGATTGCTTTCTTGCTGCAATAATGCCCGTCTTCTATAAAGCCTTTGTTTGTTCCTTTACAGTGTAAAATTGTTATTTTGAATTCAGTTTTGTGAATTAATAGCAATGGTTAGCACGATACAAAAGCTTCCATAATAAACTCATTCTTTTATTTTTAATATTCAACTTAGACACATATTTTTTAATCTGTTTAAGTAATTATTTTATAGGCTCAGTGGGTAATTTTCAGTCACAGACGTCTGCTGTCAGATAATAAAAGTTGACATTGCTGCCAGCCAGGACGTCCTTGTGTTGAGCTCTGCCGGGGTCGAGGCGCGATCGTCGTGGGTGACATCATGTCTGAGGTGTATCCAAACTCGTGAGGCAGATGATGTAAACCTCGTGCAAATCGCAGACAGTTCCCTGCAGCTCTGCAGAGCAAAAATGATCATCTATTTCTTCATTTACTCTCTTTTGCAGGATAAATAAATCATCCAAGGAGTTTCACTTTTGAAAGGCTGCGCGTTAAATCATGTAACCTTGCTGCAGTCGCTCTCGGTGGGTCTCTGTCCTGATTTTATCATCTGTTTTGGACTTTTCCTGCTCTCCAGACGAGCCCCGTCCTTTCACAACGCCTGGACAAAGTCAACGGTCTAGCGAGCCGCTAACATTTCTCTGTGGCTAATTTGTCTGGAGGACACGCGTGTTGCTTCCGGTGGCTGCAGCGCTGCACGTGATGCTGTTGTCACATGTGAGGGAAAAAAAAAGCTCACGGGTCCGTGATGGATCAGATCAATATTTGCCATCAGTATTAGTGGAGAGGAGCTTTTAAAAGACCTGTTTGTCTTTGCCCTCTTTATCTCCACGCGCTGCCCTTTCATTCCCTCCCTCCTCCTCCTCTCCCTCTCTGGTTGTAGGTTAAATCTCTGTCTATTTATAGCTGCAGCGGCAGAGCTGAATTATGGGTCAGTATGTTGAGGAGGAGGTGCTGCTGTCGCCGCGTGGCACATCATGGCTTGCTCGACTGCTTCATGTCTGAAATGTGAGCGGTGGGCGGTCAACAGGAATAATGGGAAAGGAAAATAAGAGAAATTGCCTCTGTTTGCAGGAATTAATGCAGCTTGTTGCATGTTAAAAACAGCTTTCCCTCACTGTTGACATTCACACGCTGTCTGACTGTACCAGCCTGAAAGGCCTTTTTACAGTGTGTTGACAGAAGGAAAGCTTGGGTGGAGCTGAATCCAGGTCAGTGGGTGATTCAGCCGGGCCAATCCCCAG
>BJFM01002949.1:10500-42923 GCA_016586285.1 Arothron firmamentum
TTTTTTTTTTTTTTTTTAATGGAAAATTGGTGGGATTTTTCAGCCAGTTTTTTTTTTTTTTAAAGAATTCCTGGAGAATGATTCAAAGATTAATTCATCCCCTTGTAAATAAAGTTGTTGTTTTTTTTTTTAACCACAAAATGCCAAGAATTGGGGAAAAAAATCCCAATGACTGCAGGCTTGCTGGTTGGTGCAGCTAGTCTGAGCGTCCCTCCCTCTCGAGCCACTCATCTTTGCAGCTACTGTTGACTTTACGCTTTTCTTGAATTAATCCCACAGCTCTGTGCGCAGAAAAACACAGGAGCATTTTGTCTCGTGACTTGGAATTTCGTTCCAAGGTTCCAATTTCAAGGTTGTTCCAGCCCAGGGACAATTAAACAGAGCAAAAGCCAAACTGTGGTAACACAAAAGTCTCCATTATGGTTCATAATTGACAGGACTGTACAGGAGGTTCGTTTACCGAAAAGCTGGGCATCATTTCTTCTGCAGTTTTCTGTTTATTCCAAACCCTTTCTGTCGTCCTCTTGGTATGTGGGAATTTTGCGAGGCAAATTATATGTGATCTTTGGCGTCTGTGTGGTGAACTGTGGTGATGGCCATCATAAGAGGGGAAAAAAAACTTTGATGTTTTATTTTATCTGAGGCGATTCTGACAGGGCAGCTGGGTCTGACTGGTAGATGTTGCACTGGACCGACCCGTGCGGAGATAAAAAAAGGCTCCTAAAGTTCACAGCCTGTGGTAATGACAAATATAACCCTTTTCCTGGTGACAGACTCAGTGAACCACATCCTCACTTGCAGTCATTTGCTGAGATCATCAGCCGTTGGGGATATTGTCCTTCTGGATGTTGATTCAACATGTATCAGTAGGAAAAAAAGTAAACTGTCACACCTTTCCTGTAGCATCATTTCATTTGAGTTTTTTTGCTGGGAAAACTTGCCAGAGTGCTTCAGGGACGGCTGTCGAGCTTGAAATCTGCCATTTGCCATTGCTGGATCATCACCGTCTCCGCAGCGCTACGATATTTCCTGTCTTCCCTCACTTTCATTCAGTCATCTAAATTGAATGCCACTGCTGAAAAGTGGTGAACGGAGCAGCGGAGGATCTCTCATCAAAGAGTCTGGTGTTACAAAACCCGCCGTCTTAAATTTCCCTTCTCCTCCCGCCTGCCTCCCATCCTGCTTTTTCTTTTTTCAGCTGTGTGTTTTCACTGGCGGTTAAAACATCTCCATCTTAATTAGGCGTGCCTCACCCTTCCTCAGTGCTGGGGGGGGAAAAAAAGAACCGCTTTCTTTTATTACAGCCTGCCGTGAATGTGAAACCTCCTCCAGACCTCGCTGGCTGCCATCGCCGGAGCCTGTATTTACATCAAACCTCCCCTACAAGCATCTGAATCCCCTCATTACTCTGACGCCTTTGAAGGAGCGATAAAAATGCCGCCTGTTCCAGAGGTTTGGCTGTTGCGTTGGCAGATATCGCTGACAAACATCAGATCAGACATCTCAAAATGGCCCTGTCACACCCAAGTCCAACCACTTCCTGCGCCTTCCTCCGTCCTTCCATAACTTCCTGGCTGCGCGGGCTCCGAGCGTGACTTGTGGAAAGCTGCCGAGGGGACCGTGGTTCCCTCTGAAAGGACAGAAACAGGAGGATGAGAGCCATCGTTTTCCTTGGCCCTCCCTTTGAAAGATGAGGTTTTCACGCTCTTTGAAGGCCTCCTCCCTTCTGTCTTCCTTCCCCTCTTCCTTCCGCTCGAAGGTTCAGAGGCTTTTGTTTATCTGCCAGCCCTTTCAGCTCGCTGCACCTCCACAGCATCTGTCAGAGGGCCAACGCGTCCCTGGAACCAGCATTTGTTTGGAGCTGGCGCTACATTTCCCACACATGGACAGCTTAAATGCTCTTCTTCTGTTGTTTCATTTGCTAAAAGCTGGGCTGAGTTTGAGCGATTTGGATATTGAACTAAAATGTGCATCGTCTGTACAGGAAATGTGCAAACGGCCAAATCTTTAAAGTTAGCACACCACCACCGCACCTGAGCACTTTGGAACACACACACACACACACACACACACACACCCATCCTGATATCCCTGGTCCACGGTTGTTTGTCTCTACCTGTTCTACAATTGCTGATATACCTTTGCCCCATTTTAACGTGCTTTGTTACCTTGTTGGACTCAGTGTTTGCTCTGTTTCCATGGTGACGCGCTGTAGAACATTGCTTCTCCCAGCGGGGCCTGCACATCATGGGATTGATCACAGAGCTGTCCAAAATCAAACTTGTACGTGTCTTCAGGGTGGCTTTTTTTCTATATAATAGTCTTTAATGCTCACTTTTTTACTGAATCCACGTGAAAGCCAGCAGCAGGTTCCGATCATGTGACTCATTTGCAGTACCGCTAAGTTAATTCCAGTCAACATTAATTACCCAGTCATACCCTGCGCCCGGAGCTGCTGCGACGTTGAGCAGGCTGTTGTTGTCCAGCCTGTCTTGCGTCAGTGACTAGAGGAAAGTAGGCCACGGAGCGTTTTCACGGTGCACAGACCCACAGCTGATCCGAACACGTGTGTCATCAGAATGAGCCGTGTCTGACATGGCCGACTGCACTCGCACTGCAGCGCTTCCACTCATGCACCGTTGCAGGGAGCCCGTATGCTTTGCACACTTGCCTACTTCATGTCTTTTATTCTTTATTTTTCAGTAGTTCTGTCTTAATAATATTTCATGGCTGTGTTGCTAGCAGCTCAGCCTGTAGCGCTGCCCCTGTTCTTCAGAGAACCCAACTCTAGCTAACATGCTAATTAATTTCGCCCTGGCTCAGTGCTAATTCAAGCTCCGCGTTTATTTCCAGGTTGAATTTAAGCAGCTTCTGACTCCTGTGGATTAGTCGGCCTTGTTTCAGAAATCTCTAATTTATTTACTTCACTGCTAATTTCCCCAAAATCCAGAAATTAGGCTGGGAGCCCCTGGGGGCCCAAAGCTAGGATAAACTAAATGGAAGGAAATGAATATTTTAAGCAGGTAAATCACAGTGTGAGAGTATCGAGGATGAGTCAGAATGTCCATTGATTATGATTTGTTCGACAAAAGCAAACTAGAAATAGTCAGAATCGGCTGAACTAGCGTTCTGTGCTGGATAGAAACAGTCAGAGGTTGTGTTCATCCAGGCGGAGAGCAGCGTTTGCTGTGTGTGTGTGTGTGTGTGTGTGTGGGAGTTGTGGGTCACTTGGAAGACACTGAGCCAACAGCGATAAAAACAGACGCTGTGTTTCTGACATGATGGGAGTTTAACTCACTCTGCTTATAAACCCAGCAAATGATACTCAGGATTTTTGGCCTTTTTTTTTTTTTTTTGCTTTGGGGGTCATAACGCCTCTACAAACAGCATTTTCCATTAGCCGCTGGGTCACTCTGCACAGCCTGCATCATCTAATATTGATACTTACCGGATTCTGTTTATCTTCACACCTCCAGGAGTAAAGAAAATCACTTCTGCCAGCTGGAGAAAGCCTTCATTAACATGTCCATTTTAATATCTGAGAGGTCGTAGGAAAGCAAACTCAACTGAAATCTTGAATTTTTTCAGGATCTTCATCACAGCTGACATTCTGAAGGCATTAAAAATAAAGAACAACAGATGTGCCCCCTGCTGCCAGGGAGATTTAAGGATGCAATTATGACCACAAGACAACCGCCTTCACAACAGATTTAAATATGCTTCCCATGCATGCGCTCCTTAATCCATCCGTGCCTTCTCCTGTCAGCAACAACTTAGTTTATGGGAGTCTGGGACACCAGAAGACAAAGATGTCGTCCGTGTTCCAGAGGTTTCAGGGTAAAGCTTGAAGCTTGAGCGCCGTGACTCCTGGAAGTCATTTTAAAGCCTTGATGTTGCGGTTTGTGAGCCTCGTTATGAGCGGTGTCCATTTCACTGGTGGTCATTCCTCCATGAAAACCTAAAAATAGAGTGATGGGCCATTACATGATGGAAAGCTGAAGCAGTCCCCAGAATGTAACCCCCACCTCACTACCAAAGATCTAATTACAACAGCTTAGCGTGGCTGCGTCTGCTTAACTCTGACTTGACTTTCCTCTTTCTCTGCACAGCTCCTTTAATTCTGTTCTTGAAGCTCTGGAGAGCTGCTGGTTTTAATATCCGTTTGGAGCTGATATCACAAAGGAATTCTGCCTCCCAATGATCCCAGTAAAAGCCACATTAACACAAGCGCACGTGCGTGTGTTCAAACGATGGCGCTATTAACTGCATGGAAAAACACCACGAAATTAGGAAGCGATTATGCTGGAGATGAGCGCTTTCTTAAATGCCTGCACCATTGGCTTGATGGGTGATTTTTAGAGCAGCTCGAACAAGAAAGTGTTTGTTGTGTGTTTGTATTTGTGCATTTGTGCATGATATGCCTTTTAGTGTGTGTGTGCCAAAGCTTGCACCTGGCTCCTTGTCTGTGTCCACAGCTCAGAAAGTGTGTGAGAGTGGCAATAATGGGCCCCTTGTATCATGCACACACACACACACACACACACACACACACAGAGCGATGTTAGTGTTCGTGTGTGTGCGTCCATCTAAATGCAACCTAGGACCAAAAGGACAGTCTAGCCTGTCATCGTTCATCTTTGATGTGAATTCGGTGTTTTTGCTAATGGAGGTAAAAACGTGCACCATCTGCTCAGACGTCTTGCGTGTTGATGGAAAGGCAGATGATGGCTGCGGAACGTGCGCACAACACGGTGCTTTTTGAACCTCTCCGAGCTTTGAGCCGCAGCTGTAGGTCAAAGGTTGACCCAGCTGAAGGATCATAGGGAGGGTTGTGCCCTCTGACCTCTGGGGTCAAGCACCAGTGGTCTGAGCAGGTGACCTCCGCAGGGCCACGCTGGAACGGCGGCGCTAGTGGAGGAAACTTGACGGTAGTGTGTGACGGTAGGTCGTCGGGGCTGTTGGAAATCAGGGGTGTGTTGTTATCTCAGACGCTGAGTAAAGCCAAGCTGCTCCTGTGACACTTCTTGCCTCCAGGACTCCAGTGAGACCAGTACACACCATGCAGACCACATTTCAGCACGTGTCCCCTCCAGGCCTTCCAGGTTTTAGGGAAGACCGAGGCTGGTTTTTGCAGACTTTGTTTGCTTTGTTGTTTGTCCCTGGAGTTGCACATTTAACAATATTCTATTATTTGTCTCAGTCTCTCCAATGTTCTACCTTAAAAACACACACATGTACAACCTTTTTGTTGTGTTACTCGGTCGTTCTTCTTCAATTTGCGCTCTTGCAGACCTGATATAACCTGAAGGCGTGAAGGCGGAGGTTTCCCACACAACAATTAAACTGTGTGTGTATTGTAGAGTCCGCTGGGAGGTGTCAACCATCCCATGGTTCAGTAGCAACGGTGTTTCCACTCATGGTATGTTTGTGTGGACATAAAAGACCTTCTGAGGGGGTTGGTCAGTAATATTTCAGTAGTGCAGAACCTTACCCTCAGTATTTACCTGAATGCTCAGGGAGGTTCTCCTTGTGATGCTCCTGCATCCAAGAACTCCTGCAGGCACCTCTGAGAGCCGTCCAAGAACGGTGAAGAACCAGAGAGCAAGTCCCAGCTGCAGTTAGAGCTCCTAAACCCACCGCTCAACCACATCCTCTTGTTGTTTTCTGCTCGTGTTATTAGACGTGTGTGTGTGTGTGTGTGTGTGTGTGTGTGTGTGTGTGTGTGTGTGTGCGCAGGACTCACCTCACTCTGTTTCTGAACAAAGGAACCAGAAAAGGTGATGTCATCCTTTAGCTGTCGTGGGGAGTCTGTGTTGTGGGGGGGATTCTGTAATTAGTACAGTCTGCAGTGTAAGGTCACCTTACACACACACACACACACACACAGACACACACACAGGTTGTGTGTGAGCCATAAGTCATTTGTTTTCACTCACAGGAAGTAAAAGAGTTGTGATTTGTCCGGATGTAACACATTCATCAACCTATGTCATGATGTCACTGTCCCACCCACACACACACACACACACACACACACACACACACACACACACACACACACAGCTTTTCATCCTATAGCACATTATTATTAATGAAACAGAGCTGTGCTGCGGTCAGATGGAAACACTCATTCCTGGTTGGGTCCAGCAGGCTGACAGGACGGCCCAGCGGGTCCACATGCTGGTTCTGTGTGCTGCCTTCGCTCAGCAGTGGCAGCAGATGTGTTTTTGTGTGCGTTAGTATGTAAATACCATCTGCATGCATGTGCGGTGGGCTGCAAAGTGCTGACTCAGCGATGCTGCAGAAGGACGCAGGAGCTGAATGCATGTGAAAGGAAGGCTCCGGGGCTCCGCAGACGAGACAGGCCTGCTGCTCCACTTCCTTATTTTCTTTCCTTATTGTTTTATTTATTGTAAACATCCAGGAAAGATGCCATATAGTATCATACTGAAATAAGCTTTTCAAATTTTTAATCAGTGGCAAAAAGTTCATACTATTTCTATTTTTTGATTTTGAGCAAGTCAAATTTGCCTTGTTTGGCACACACACACACACACACACACACACACACACACACACACACACACACACACACACACACACACACACACACACACACACACACACACACACTGGATTTGTTTTGCAATTGCCATTGCTGGTGCTGAGCTTATTGTGATAACTAGCGTTGATCGGAGTGGTTTGGTGTAAGCAGGTAGTAATTAAACATTCATATCATTAAGAGTCACGTAACAGCTGTGCTGCCAAAAAACATTTTGATATTCATGTTAAGTAACACGAGAGCTAAAGGCACATGATATGGGTTATATTTGCAGAGGTGTACAGGAGCCCTCTCACTCAACATCATTTCTTTTTTTGACCCATATATTTTACATTTTCCCTCTTTTGTTTTGATAATTCCAGCAGTCCTGTTGGGGTTTCGTTGGACCATCGCCTGTGAATTTCCAAGCCATTTTTTTGAGACAAAGAACTTGTTCTACATGTGGTTTTTGTTTTTTTATGAGCCAAATCATATATTCTGCAACTAGAATGTTGATGATGACCACAAACAGGCTCTTAAACTGTTTACTGGTTCCCAGACCCTGCCACAGTCGTACTGGCACAGTCTCCACGTACTCCAGTCTGAGGAAAACACAAAGTTACATGTCTTTAACCTCTCCCTCTCTTGTGATTTTCTCACCAGGGGAGACATGTCAAAACGGGACAACTGGCGGCCATCAAAGTCATGGACGTCACTGAGGTCAGTAACCACCACTGTGTTTTCACCTTACAGGATTTCAGTCTGAAATAAACCCAAAGCTTTAGTTCATGTTGTCCTGTACTTAACGCGTATCTTAATTTAGATCAAAATAGGTTTTTTTGGGGGGAAATGATGCATGGTTGCCGACTGCGCAGACACCTTAAAGAGGAAGGAGCCTTTCATTATGGCTGCCGCATCAAATCCTTTAATCTGGGTCGGCCAGATTGCGCCGTCTGTCTTTGAGGACCCTGCTGATTGTAGCGAAGGCTCAGTCAGTCCTGCAGTCCTGTTCAGGGCAAAGCACCTCACACCTCGTTTACACTTTACACTTCACATCCACACTCAGCATCCGTCAAAAAACAAAACAAAACAAGGGGAAAGGTTTTACCGTAAAGTCCCAAAACACCCAAAAAATATCCGCTTCCAACTGCAGCCGTGCTGTTCAAGTCTGCATGAAATGGTCACGCAGCAGATGATTCTGTTTGCAGGGTTCTCACATGCACATCACACACCGGCTGGCTGCTGCTAGTGTCTCCTGGTGTGTGTAGGGAGCATCTACATGCACTCACGTGTTGTAGCTGCAGAGTTGAACGCTCGCCTTTCCTGTTTTTGTACGTACATGTCCACTCTTTATCGCCCGTCTGTAAACAGCATGCTGTGACCCACATTCCACTTCCTGTTCCACATACAGAGTGGGAAGTGGAGAAGCCGGAGCACTTAAAGCAACAGACAGACGACAATTAATGTCTTAAAAGGGGCTCTGTTCTTCATTACACTGACAGGTTTTTGGACCTTCTACGAGAGCTTTGCAGAAGCATGTGATGGCTCTGATTGCTGCTGCCTGTGATTCACCTGTTGCACAGGAATCCCAACCTTTAACCTCTGTTTTTCAGTGGTTCTGACTTGGAAAACTGTGGCCGAATGATTAAAGTTTTCTAGGTTTCAGAAGCAGAAGTGTCACCATCACATTCTGTTTTTTTTTTGCCATCTGCAGTGACCTTTGGTTTTGAAACACAGAAAATATAAGAGTAGGAGACGGATGAGGGACGGCGTCCCAACGGCGTTTCAAAGCTTCCCTTTTTTCTCCTCGCGGTTCTGTTTCGGGACGGTAATGGAGTCAGACGGAAGGGCAGGAAGTCAGGCACTGAAATCTAAGCAGATATGGACTAAGAGAGCTGAGATAAGAGGAAGAAAGTCCCTTTTCTGCTTTGAGAAGGTTCATTTGAAGTGCAGTGGGATTATGGGGCGGGGGGGGGGGGTCTTCTGCAGCCTCCCTGCTTTCTCTGATATTCCTCTATTTTCTCCAGTGTTTTCTCCACACTCTGTACATCCCTGTTGTGTCTCCACTCCTCTCCAGCTCACGCTTAGACTAGATAACACCAAAAAAAAGTTGCGATATCTTGGCCTGCAGTGTCTCACTAAAGATGTAGTTCAGCAGGCTTTAACAGAGAAAACCAGAGAAAACCCACCTGTGTGAATGAATTGCTCTGCTAACCAGGTTTTCTCCCCTGTGGTTCATCCATTCCTGAACGTTGCTGTTTAAACTCGTCTCCATCTCGCCGCCCACAGTGTCCCACTGCTCCCCGTCCACTCGGGAGCTGTGAAAACAACGGCCCTGACATGTTGTCTTGAAAAAGAACTGAAATATCTACCGAATCTGTCCAGCCCGGTTGAAAAGAAATTCAGTTTTGAACGAGTCTTTCTGGTTTCCTCGTTATTTGAGTTGCTTTCTGTTGACCTCTGCAGGTCTTTAACCTTTAAGATAAAAGTCCTGACCCCAGAATTCATCCATCTTGGTTGTTTGTGTAACATCAGTCTAATATTTGAGAATATTAATTCATTCGTGTTGTCAAACACTTGAGATGATCCCAGAAAAGCTTCCTTTTCCTCCCAGGCTCTTGGTTACTCATTAAAGACACAGTGACCTCTTCTGTCACGTGCGGGGGCCAGAACCGGCCCTCCCGGGATCCCTTTTCCATTTTGCTGACATCTCGAGGCCGTCTGCCCCCCGAGCTTGGCTCCCCCGTTAGCTCTGCTAGCTGTGTCTGCTGCAGCGGGACTCCCGCGGAGTCTCCCCGTCATTCCCTGCCAAGGAATGCTAATGAGCAGCGTTAGTGTGGCCTGCATGTGAGCCCAGCGGTTCAGGGAGGGCAGCCAGGTGCTGGAATTATGGGATGTGGGCTGTGATCACTACAGGTTGGTGCTGGGATGGGCCGGAGTGCCAAGGCGAGGTCGCGCAGAAGGCGTGACTCTATTATGGCGACGTCATTGTGACGTCACACTCTTGGTAACCATGGGGATGAGACAGACCCTCGAGCCATATCTGCAGCAGGTACTTCTGTTGACTCACCTTTTTATTGAGCTACCATCTGCAGTGAGAGCAGACGGATCCTCCCACAGAGAGGAAACCAGCAGCGCAGAGCCAGTCCAAATGGTTTCTCACTGTCACTCAGTTCCAGCAGAAGCAGGCGGGGACGGAATGGCGAGCGTTTGGAGCGCCGTGTCAATGGCAGTTATTGTCTCTGTGCTCTCACGTGGGACTATTAATGATATGTGGGGAATATTGTGCAGGGAGCTTCCTGCAAGCGTGCATGATCCATGACGTTTGTAATTATATGCATCTGTGTCAGAAGGACCCACATGACTGACTGTGTGGACGGGGGGACGCCCAGACCAGCTTCTGCTGTTGGGATCTGGGTTCAGTGATGTATCGGGTGCCGACAGTGCCGGCTGAGCGGATGGGTGACTGCTCGCTGACTGATGTTGATGGCTGCATAACAGAACTTGCTGGATAGCAGTCTGGTTTGCTGGCCTCCTGACTCACCAGTTGGCTACCTGCCCGGCCAGATGACCGGCTGCACGGCTGGACCAGCACTCAACCGGCTTGCTGACTGAATGTGACTCAAACTGACTGGGTGGCTGACCGGATGACCTCCACGGTCTTTACGGTCCAAACTGTTGAAGTCTTTCAGCAGCGTTAGAAGAATTTAAAAGTTGAAGCTGTCTTTGATTTACTAGTTTAACTTCAAAAGTGCTTTAAAATAACAGATTGTTTTGGGCACCATTTACAACATGACTGACAGTCGGAAATCAGTGCACTTTCAAATAAACTCGGATGGTTCCGGCTCAACAGATGTCTTTCTCCCCTTGACTTTTTGTTATTTCAGTGATATAGAACCTTAGAGGCAGCTTTGTGTGACTGCTGGTCCTTCATCTGCACCCACCTGCCCTTTAAGCTCCGGACCAGCCTCAGAAATGTCGGCACGGCGTCCGTGTGTCCCCTCTGCAGCTGCAGCGCCTCGATAAGACATGCAAGACGCGTGTTTCCGTCTGCGCGCGCACCAACACTTAACGCCAATCACTTTGGAAAAAATGTCACACGTGCTTTGGCAGCGCGAGTGGATTCTGACAGCCAGGAGTGTGAGGCGATAAACATGAAGGTCGGATGATTTCTCTGCGCTCTTTAACGAGCACTAACCCCACTCACGCGCCTCTCTGTCCCAGCTATTCTTATATAACTTTATTTCTAAAGTTTGACATTAATTCAAGGGTGCTGCTTCACATTCTGCCTTCAACAGTCTTATATTATATAACAGTTTTTTTGTTTTTCTTTGCGATGCTGAACTTTCTGGATGAGGAAAGATTTTATTCTTTCCTCTGCCCTCATGAAAATTTCTAACTATTTCCCCTAAACGATTTGATAAACATTGCATTTTTGAAAATAGGTTTATCCATTTAAAGTTTGGTGTTTACTGCTATATTATAATGGTCTCGTGTTGTCCATCTTTGACGTGATGGACTGACGCTCTCGTAACAGCAGTAAAGCGAGCGTGGATGGAACGCCGCTCGGTCTGAGTGGAAGCTAACGCTGTCTGTCCGTCTGGGCTTCTGGTTTGTGGACACGTGGGGCCCCTGCAGGGCCGGTCCGCTGGTGGGGCCGAGCCGCAGACGCCCGTCACGGCCCTGCTTATCGAGCAGCCGTAATAAGTGAAAATGTCAGGTGGCGTCAGGCCTGTCAGGGAGCAAACGCACGGGCTGGACTGATGGAAAGAGCTCGCAAATAAATGTCACACGGCCCCGGCGATGCTGCAGTGATCAAGATGCTAATCGCTGCGTCTCGGTGGGCCCGTGCTGGCATATGAGGCTGCGCTGTAATATCCTGAGAGCGCCATGTACGAGAGGCTGTTATCACTTCCAGAACAAGCTGTATCTGCACGTTTGTTTGCAGCCAATTTATTATTACAATGCTGGAAAATGGGATGAAAAGGAGACATTCAATTTTTCAGGACACGACCTGTTGTCATTTATTCACCTCAGAGTTCTTTGCTGTGTTTCTGTAAAAGCCAAAGAATTCATCATTAGTCAGATGAAGAGTGTCGATAAATGTGCTCATTAGTGAGTGACGCAACACCGCCTGATGTGGAGTCGATGACGGTTTATGGAAGGAAATCCTCATTTTTAGTCACATCTCATTTGATGCAGGATGAACAGTTTGCGTATCAGACAGAGTTAAAGCTCTGGGAGCTCTGGGAGCTCTGGGAGCTCTGGGAGCTCTGGGAGCTCTGGGAGCTCTGGGAGCTCTGGGAGCTCTGGGAGCTCTGGGAGCTCTGGGAGCTCTGGGAGCCTCGAGCTTTCAACATGAGAAATGTGCAGAACCTTTCACCCAGAGGCCAAACCCAGTTGATGCTTCCAAAACTCCAGGGGAAGATGTGTTTGAATGAACTGAGTGTGGAAAAACTGTTAGGATGGAAAAAAACAAGAGCATTTTATATAAACTAAGTGTGAGTGTAAAAAACCTGAACGCTGCAGGTAATGACTGCCTCCAGTGATGGTTCAGGACTCCATGTTAAACCTGATATTAACCATAACAACAGCACTGATGGGTCCCCGCCATCACTTTCTCTTTTCCTCACTCTTGTAGGATGAAGAGGAGGAAATTAAGCTGGAAATCAACATGCTGAAGAAGTACTCGCACCATAGAAACATCGCCACCTACTACGGAGCCTTCATCAAGAAAAGTCCGCCAGGCCATGATGACCAGCTCTGGGTCGGTTCTTCTGGTTAAACTGGGCCTTTACGCACATTCATGCTTGCAGAGTTCATTTATTTTCCCCAAATTTAGCCAAAATGGGAGAAAAGAGAGAGAGCAGCATGTAAACACAGTGAGACGAGGAGAATTCTGTAGAAAAAGTGAGAAGGGGTACAATGAAAGGGAGATTATTCACAAGTTAAAAGGAGGACATAAACAGCAGCGGCAGGAGAGATTTACAGCTGTTTGGTTAGTTGAAGGGGAGATTCCCTCTTTTATGACCCTGCAGCTCTGCTGTTTCCAGCCAGGAGGGCTGTTGCTCTGCCTGTTTTAACAGCTGCCTTCACAACCGGCTCCACCTCCTCCAGCGTGCAGCCCCAGTGCAGACTGGAGGAGAAAGATTCCGAGCTCCGGGCTCACAAACTTGATTAGACAAACACCGTCTATAAGTGACCCAACCCTGAAGGCAGCTGTTGACTTTTAGGAAGCTTTCTGAGTGATTATTCCATGAAAATGCCTCCATGACATGTGACTCTGGCTCCTCCAGCTGGTGATGGAGTTCTGTGGCGCCGGTTCCATCACAGATTTGGTAAAGAACACTAAAGGCAACTCGCTGAAGGAGGACTGGATCGCCTACATCTCCAGGGAGATTCTCAGGGTTGGTCTGCAGCCGCTCATAAAATCCCACATTCGTGCATTTCATTGGTAACCTAAATCAGAACCAGAGAAGATTCCAAGGTTGACAATTCCTTTAAATTAAATTCCGATCGGATGCTTTTGTTTACGGGCAGCGCTGATTATTTGCTCTCTGCAGGGTTTAGCTCACCTGCACGCTCATCACGTCATCCATCGCGACATCAAGGGCCAGAACGTGCTGCTGACCGAAAACGCCGAAGTCAAACTGGGTGCGTTTTGACGTTTGCTTTGCCTAAAATGAGGTGAAAACATGCAGATTCCCCAGAAGCTGCAGCCTTTTCTGTTACCCGGCTTGTTTTAATTTGTGTCACATGACTGCAGCTGTAAATCCAGCCTGTTCCTGAGGGCAGACTTTAACTTTCAGCTAACTTTAGTCTGGAGCGCTGAGCTCGTGCTCGTGCTCGTGCTCGTGCTCAGAGTCGCTCTGCTGGCTGATTTGTCAGGCGTGTTTTCAGCTCTGCGTTCCCACTCTTTATCATCCTCTTTATTGGCCTGACACACACCTCCGCCTTCCTGCAAACGCTGACCGCCATGACAATCGCCTGAGCCTCAAAGAATGTGGGCCGGCCCCGCTGAGCCATCTTTCTCTAGTTTTACTCTTCACCGGTGGTGTTTTGATGAATCTGCTGAGGGATTCTCTTCAGTCCTGCATCATTCCCGAATCCCTGACTAAACAGACCGTTCTGACTCTGCCGTTTGGTGCACGTACGGTCGCTGCTGCAAAGTGTTGATGGAAATTGTGTCTAGATTTTCCAGTTGAGAAGTGCTTGACCGACTTCAGCATTACTCTCTGTGGACTGAAAGTCTTTCATTACAACAGGAACTGCCTGGTTCCACTGTGGTAAAACACAGAATGAGATGTTCAAACCAGAGCTGCACGGCCAACAAAAGGCTGCCAGACCCGGCCTGCGGACCCCAGAACCAGGACAGGGAATTTTAATGACCGTATTTTTCGGACTGTAAGGCGCACTGTGTATCTTTGAGGAAACTAAAGGATTCTAAGTGTGCCAATTCATCCAAAAAATATGGCAATATGTTTCCAGAGCAAACAGGGATCTTTGATTTAGCTTCTGGGCTGAAATTGAATGCCTCTTAACCTGGAAAGGAAACACGAACTGTTTAAACGTCAGTATTAACTGTCTTAGGAGTCAGGTCAACTTTATTTGTCAAACATGCTATAATTGCTCAACATACAGCATAAATGAAATTTCAGTCCTCTCGGCGCAGCAGAGCAGTAAATAAATAAAACTACAGTAACTGAACTAAAGATGCTACACTATCTCACTGGAGATTTGAAAAAGATGCTTCAGATGTCAAGAACGGCTTTGACCCAGACTTCCTGTTTCCTCAGTGGACTTTGGCGTCAGCGCCCAGCTGGACCGGACAGTCGGGCGGAGGAACACCTTCATTGGGACTCCATATTGGATGGCTCCTGAGGTCATCGCTTGTGATGAAAACCCTGACGCCACCTACGACTACAGGGTAAGACTGACACCTGAGACTGGACCGCTACAGAAGGCAGCGCACAGTAAAACTGTGGTTTTTTGTGTTGCTTTTCACGGTGCTTTAAACGTCTGAGTGTGACGAGCATGAATCTGGTGATTTGTCCTGCAGAGTGACCTGTGGTCCTGTGGAATCACGGCCATAGAAATGGCCGAGGGGGCGCCGCGTGAGTACGCCACGTTCAGAAATCCCTCTGGTTGGATCACAGCTGCTGTTAAAGAACAGTGAGACCATAGTCTGTCCCCTCTGTCCCTGTCTCTGTCCTCCAGCTCTGTGTGACATGCATCCGATGAGAGCCCTCTTCCTCATCCCCAGAAACCCCCCACCGCGACTCAAGTCCAAAAAATGGTTGGTCCGTTTTTAAATTGAAACCACGCTGCTGTTAGCGTAGCGACCTGCAGCATCTCTCGCGTTCTTCGACAGGTCAAAGAAGTTCTTCAGCTTCATCGAGGGCTGCCTGGTGAAGAACTACACCCAGCGCCCCCCCACCGAGCAGCTGCTCAAACACCCTTTCATCCGGGATCAGCCCAACGAGAGGCAGGTCCGCATCCAGCTCAAAGACCACATTGACCGCACCAAAAAGAAGAGGGGTGAGAAGGGTGAGTCCCTGGAGAAGAGCCCTGTTTGGAGCTTTGCTTGTGATTGTAAATTACAACAAATTAATTTTTCACTGTTACCGTGGAGATAAAGGTCAAATCAGCATTTCTTTCCTCTTTCAGATGAGACAGAGTATGAA
The DNA here is from genome assembly GCA_016586285.1 of Arothron firmamentum. Classification (NCBI taxonomy): domain Eukaryota; kingdom Metazoa; phylum Chordata; class Actinopteri; order Tetraodontiformes; family Tetraodontidae; genus Arothron; species Arothron firmamentum. Next base: position 25,726 of record BJFM01002949.1, read on the forward strand.
TACAGCGGCAGCGAAGAGGAAGAGGAGGAAGCATCCGAACAGGAAGGCGAGCCGAGGTAAAACACACGAAGGACCCGCTGTGGTCACGGAGGCCGTCTCCAGCGCAGGCAAACGCGGAATAACGTTTGTGCCCCCTTCAAGCTCCATCGTCAACGTGCCGGGAGAGTCGACTCTGCGCCGCGACTTCATCAGGCTGCAGCAGGAGAACAAGGAGCGCTCGGAGGCGCTGCGGCGCCAGCAGCTCCTCCAGGAGCAGCAGCTGCGGGAGCAGGAGGAGTACAAGCGCCAACTGCTGGCCGAGAGGCAGAAACGCATCGAGCAGCAGAAGGAGCAGAGGAGACGGCTGGAGGAGGTGAGCACCACACCCTCTGACGGAAATCCACCCGTGTTTATAAGCCCAGAGATATTAAATATACTGGTAGCAGTTTTCCCATCACTCACTATCGATCTGGAGCCGTCAGGTCTGAGTGGGCTTTTCCTGAACAGCCCTTTAACGCTGCAGATTAACCTGTATTTCATTATTTTTAATTAGCGTTGATCCAGACAGAAATCTGATGACGTTAAGCTGCCTGAGGGAATTGAAAGGTGACACCTGCATGTAAAAGAGATTAGAGCCTTTTGACTTGGAGAGCTCAGCAGCTGGATTTGACCTGGATAATTTCACACAAATGAGTCTAAAATCAGATTAAAGATGAAAATATATAAAATAATAATCGGTGTCCACAGAGGATTAGCTGACACAGCCTTATTGTAATTATCCTTTATCTCTTTTGGGCTTTTCTATTAATGGCTGCTCCTGTGATCGTGCAGTCAGCGGCGGACGCTCGAAAAGACAAGATTCTAAATGTGCAGACGAGACTGGAAGAAAGAGAGACTGAGAGCGACCGAAAAACAAGATGAATGTGTGAAAGACGGCCAGTGTGAACACTTGAGGGGTGAAGAGGAGAGAAATAAAGCTTTATTTTCTGCTCTTGACCCCTGGAGGAGTTTCAGACTGAGGGTCAGAATGGCTAACTCGCTCTCCATCCGCAGCAACAACGACGCGAACGCGAGATGAGGAGGCAGCAGGAGCGCGAACAACGCCGCCGGGAGCAGGAAGAGAAGAGGCGCATGGAGGAGATGGAGCGACGCCGCAAAGAAGAGGAGGAGCGTCGGAGGGCCGAGGAGGAGAAGAGGAGAGCTGACCGAGAGCAGGTAAAACTCGGCCGTTAGCCAGACCGGCAACAACAACGTCCAGACTTTCAACACAACCACACACACGGACGCTGGCGAGTAAGGTCCTGGTCTTTGGCAGGAGTACATCCGTCGGCAGTTGGAGGAGGAGCAGAGGCACCTGGAGATCCTGCAGCAGCAGCTGCTTCATGAACAGGCCATGCTGCTGGTGAGTGTCTCCCCGGGCAACCAGCAGACATCACACTAACGCCATCTGTGAGGCTGCTCTCCTCTGATGAAGAGTTTGGTTTCTCAGGACAAACTTTTATTGAGAGCTGTTCACACACACACACACACACACACACACACACACACAGACAAGACTACCCTAATTTTTTTTGTTATTGTGGAAATTGGGATGTTTACTGGCCCCTTAGCGATGGTGATGTCATCATCGGGAAGCTAGTCATCTGACAGGAAGAGAGGGTTTCCCATGTCTTTATTCCAGATGTTCCAGGTCTTGTGCCAGGGAGGTTATTTAGAGGCAAGTTACACTGTAAAAGCAGTAAGTCATTGAGAGCCTCTCTTGGGGCTACAGAGGATATTCACATAATAAAAGGATGTGACATATCTCCACTTTCAGGACCCACTTTACTGGCTGGCTGGAATCCTGTCAGTTCCGGCAATCTGTATTTAAACAAAAAATTTAAAAAAACTTACGTGGTGAACTGTTTGATGAGTGGGACCCAACATTAAGATGACATGTTAATCATATAATCCTGGAGTCATATCTAAACCACAGGCCACATTCATGCCAAAGGAAATGATAACGTTGGGCTCCATGAGTAGCCGTCCTGCTGCACCACCAGAGTCTGGATCCACCTCAGCTCTCCAAGTTGCTGAGCTGTTCAAATAAACCTCTCCCACGTCAGTCTTTCTGGGTTGTTTTGGTTCAACTTGATCCTTCCTGCTCTCAGGAGTATAAGTGGCGGGAGCTGGAGGAGCAGCGCCAGGCCCAGAAGCTCCAAAGGCAGCTGCAGCAGGAGCAGGCCTACCTGCTCTCCCTCCAGAAAACCCAGAACCTGGATGCTAGCAAAGCGTCCCCGCAGCAGAGCAGCAGCCTTCCGCACAGTCTCGAACACGACAAGATAAAGCCCCCGCAGAGTCCGGAAGCGGACGCTGCAAAACGGCCCCAGAGTCCTGACATTACCTGGACAAGGTCCAATCAGAGTCACAGTCTGGAGAAAAGGACAGAACCGCAGGGCAGCGCCGCCGTCTGCGAGCCGATCAGAGAGGTGACGCCTCGCAGCTCAAACCGACCGCTGTAGAACGCTTCCTTTGCTTGTGTGTACTCACTCTCACGGCTTCAGGTGTGCTGTGTGTACATGGTGAGGGTTGGGAGTGGCTGTGGGACGCCGCGTAACCTCAAGGTTGAACTGGTTTCCTCAGCCCATATTCTCTGCATGCAGGATTAGGAGCCACATGCGTCCAACAGGCGAAAGCGAGACGAGTCTGGGCTCTGTCACGATGAAGGATGGGCAGCAGATCAGAAGTAGAGCTGTTTAGATCCTGTTTTAACATTCTAAAAAATAGAATCACACCAGTAGATTTTGCTGTGGGTCAAAGTCCTGGACTGCAGCTCTAACTGAATGTGTTTTTACTCTCTTTGGAAGTGCATGACGGTCTCCTGTGGTCATATTCTTGTCGTCCTTCTCGCAGGGATGTGGGGTTCTTTACTCAGGAAACAATAACCTCTGTCTTTGAGGAGCTGCTTTTCTTGCGCCTGCGTCAGCAGACCTGTCTCCAACCCGCTCGTACCAACCGTCTCTGCTCTGCAGGGGGGGGGAACTAACACATGGGAGCACTTAATGGCTTCTGTCGTCTCCGTCTCATCCTCGCGTGACGCCGCGCCCCTCCCCTAAACCGCCGCTAAAGCGACTGACGTGTCTGTCCTAGGCCGACGAGCGATATCGGAAAAACATCCAGGGTTCCCCTCAGGCGGCTCAGACCAAACCGCAGCAGCCTCCAGTGCCACCACGCTCCGAGTCCTCCTACCCCAATGGCAGCTCTGCGTCTGAGGCGCCCGCCATGCACCGGCCTGTGGAACCACAGGTAACCACAGTCTTTGATTTCCTCCTTTCCCAGGCAGCAGTCGCAGCTCTCTGACCCTGAGCTTGTGCTGGGGTTTGTGGTTCTGCTGCCTCTGCCTCCAGCGTGGCCAGGGCATTGTTGCTGTTCCCCTCATTAGGTTCTCGTTAACGTGCGTTCATGTGTGTGACCTTTGCTGTGTCAGAGCTCAACGCTTTCAGGTATTCACCCGGATAAAGAATTCAGCTACCGGAAACACCTCCCTGTGAATGTCTGAAATGAAACTTCCTTGATGTTAAACTCCTTGTCAGAGAAAATGGAGGACATTTTCAGTTGTGTAATTATTCCAGTCAGGTCTTCTCTCTGCGTGACTGACTGCTGGTGGTTTGGCCTGTCTGTGCCACACTGATTGTACCTTTTCACTGTGTGATGCTGATTAAAAATACCCATAATTCACAGGCTCTCACATTTGAGGGGGCGACTCAGGACAGACTGGTCATCATGCCAGCGAAGAACTCGACTGAACAATCAGAGCAGTTAATCTGTCACAGATGAAACTATTTAAACATCAGGCTGGAAGGTCAGATGAAGCCTGGGCCAGGCGTTCATGCTGGGGGGGCGACTCTTTGTTTCATGTTGGAAGCAGATGAGTCGTTTTTGTTGATGATGTTACATCCACTTATTTCTGCTTGTGCTGAATCGACCTTGGATCAACCTTGGATGGGTTCGTCTGGACGCCTCATTTGGCCTGAATAACTGAGAAAAACACTTTCCTCCCAGAGCGCTGCGGGTCATCTGCTCACAGCTGATCGGTTATGGTTCAGAGAAAACCAGCTCTCTGAAACCCACCCAGGAACGGTTATTTTAGACACTTCAGATGTGGTTACAAGCAGAACTGTCAGGAAGGTGTCTCGGTGTGAGAGTGGGCGAGTCAGTGATTGGTTAACATGTTTAGAAACTGAGTCCCACACATGCATGTGTGCATGCACGCTGTGTTCACACACTGCGCTTAAGGCGATGAGGCTGAATCCTCCTGAGGCGTAAAAACAGGCCAACAAGTTATCCCTTAAAAAAGCTGATTCAATAAACCTAATCAGACTCTCTCTATATCTGCAGCTGTTTACTCAGCGATGTAACGATGTAAGTTGCATTAAAAAATGACATTTGTCTCAGGATAGTTTCAGCTTCATCCCTTCACCCCCCCCCCCCACCACCACCACCACCACCACCACCACCACCACCACTGTCTTGGTTTGGTTTATTTTCTTATTTGTTCATTTCCTGCTATAACCATCTTTACCTATAATCAGTTCGCTGTAAAACCTGAAAAGCAGCCAAATATCCTGAAACATAGGACACGCATTCATTTCTGTGTAGTTTAACTTGCTGTAATCAGCTTTCCTCTAATCAGTCATTCATAATTTATATTTGTAGGCTCGGTTCTGGATAATCAGGGCATTTAAGGATTTGTTCTACATGTTTCAGAGTTGAAACCACAATATTTGTTAATATTTAAGGCTATTTTTACTCATGTTCCTGTCTTGAGTTTTGACTCGGGGAACGGTTTCAGGCTCCTGTATGGCTTTAATCCCCAAACCCCATGAAATTACCCATAATCCCCTGCCTTGCATGCGGACTGACCCATGCTCCTGCACTGTGCTCTTCTTTTTGTGTCGTCTGTAAGGTCCGCTCACATCTGGCCGCTCTAAAGAGCAGCGGCAGCATGGCCACGTCGCACCCTCCTGCTGCCCCCCCGCCTCTCATGTCACGCTCGCACTCCTTCAGCGACGCGCTCGCGCCTAGCTTTGAAAGCCTCCACCTGCGCCTCAGCCAGGAGCCCCACCAACACCACCACCACCACCACCCTCCATCCTCATCACCATCCTCATCATCAGCAGCAGCACATTCCCACCCCCAGCACAGACCCTCAACCCACGGCTCGGCCCCCCCAGAGGAGGTCCCGCCCCGGGTAAGAGTGTGAAAGAGGAGCGGCAGTCGACACCTGGCACGCTTTCCTTTAGCCAGAGAAAGCTCCCCCACCCTGAGATCCTCCAATCATCCATCTATCATCCGCGTTATCAGCGACAGCAGCAGCCTGGACCTTTAATCTCTCGTCTTCTGTCGCGCCATCAGGATCACTGCTGTGTTCTGTGTAATTTACGACGTTATTTTGGTAAACGTTAGCTGTTGGTAATGTGATAACACTGACGCAAATTGAAAGAGTCTGTCGGGTGTTATGTCCCCCGTCCCCCCCCCAGGCTGGCTCAGACTTACAACCACCGGACGACACAAATGAAGCTGCGGAAAGAGAGAAAAATGAGCAAATCAGCAGAGAGCTGCTGCGTTTAGACGCTTTTTTCCACGTCAGCATTCAGGGTGGCAGCTGCACCGAGCGGACACGTGTTTACACGCTGTCCAAAACAGATCTGAAGTCTGTTCAAAGACTGGTGCCACCGAAAAAAGAACCCCGGACTAAACAAAAGTGCTCACAAGCTGAACCACCAGGCTGCCAGGTCTCAGCCTGGTGGATCACTCAGCTTCAGCAGAGGCCAGTAAACCTCAGCCAAAGTCCAGCTCCTGGGGGGGCGGGGAGGGGGAGGGGGGGCTCTGCCAGGTGGTCATCTGCTCTGTAGCTGCTAACGTTACCTGATGTTCTGGAGCTAGAAGAATGTTTGAGCACGTGCTCCGTCAGCGGCGCTCCAGCTTCCCTGCTGCTGGTCGCACCGTTGACGTATTCTTCCGCACTGTCTGCGAGACCCAGCGCGCTCATGCACATCCCGCGTGTGCACGTGTGAGCTGGTCACTGTCAGCGCGTTCATGCACATCCCGCGTGTGCACGTGTGAGCTGGTCACTGTCAGCGCGTTCATGCACATCCCGTGTGTGCACGTGTGAGCTGGTCACTGTCTTTATCACAAAAGGTCCCTGTCAGAACGACATCGAGGTCCCCGGTGTTGTCGAGGCGAGACTCGCCTCATCGCCATGGCAACTCCCCACACAGCAGCCACGCTGTGCAGCGCAGCTCTGGCAGGTAAAGAGCGGTCGAACCCGCGACCCTCCGACAGGCTGAAACTGTTTTAATCATTGATTCTCGTGATTTAAATAAAAGAAAAAGGTTAGCTTTGATCCCAGGCTGCCTGCAGCAGGCCTGACGGTGGCTTCACCTCTGACCTCTGTGACTCTGGTGTCCACAGCCTGGCGGAGCCCCGGCTGCTGTGGGAGCGGGTGGAGAGGCTGGCTCCCAGGTCGGCCAATAACAGCGGCAGTGGAGGCTCCAGTTCCTCCAGCAGCTCCAGTAACTCCAGCTCTCAGCCCGGCTCTCACTGCGGCTCTGGGGAGAGGTTCAGGGCCCGCTGTGAGTGACAGCACTGAGCAGACGACTCAGCTCACCGTTCCATTCGCCATTTCCTTTTACAACACTTTTTTTTTTTTTTTTTCCCACCCCCTTCAGCCTCCTCCAAGTCTGAGGGCTCGGCCCTCCAGCGTCCAGAGAATGCTGGGAAAAAACCAGATGACAGGAGGGAGTTTGTCAGGCCGAGCAGACCAGCGGTGAGAGACTCGGATGAGTAGACGGCTGAGTAGGGTCGGCTCCAGAACTCTGATCTGGGGGAGCCGCGGTGACCTGCTGGGTCCGGACACCAGACTGTGTCACCTTAGCTTGGCCCGATCGGAGCGCCTGAACCTCATGTGATGTCGTTTGCATCTTTTGGAGCCAGGTCCATCCCTGAAGGACCTCCCAGCTGCTTCCTCTGCTCTGGGTGGCGGCCATCTTGGCTTCTCACTTTCTCTAACCTTAACAAGTTAACATATTTCTAGTCTTTGCAGCCCAGACAGCTGCCTCCTGGTGACATTATTAACCCACTAACCTTTGCCTTCAGACCTGCCTGGAGCAGCTGCTTGCTCTCTCTTCATCTGCTGGCTTCTCATTGGCTGGTTTACCTTCCTAACCTCTCTTTCTCCTTAAAGTGTTTGCTTTTTCTGGAGTTGTAGCTCCTGCCTGAAGAACGGCTTTAATTTCAACCCTGTGGAAAGAGCTCAGAGTTGATTCGGGCTTTTCTCTCCGTCTCCTGGTGCTCAGGACCTGACCGCTTTAGCCAAGGAGCTGCGCGCCGTGGACGACGTCCGCCCCCCTAACAAGGTGACGGATTATTCGTCCTCCAGCGAGGAATCGGACACCACTGATGAAGACGACGACGAAGAGGTTGATCAGGAAGCGGGTGAAGAGTCCACCTCCGGCCCCGAGGACTCCAGGGCTGTGTATGTTTGTCCCGAGCGAATCAGCTGGATGAAACGGACGAGTGTGTGGTGAACGCTTCCCCCTGTTCTCCTGCAGGTCCTCCAGGCTGAGCAACGGGGAGACCGAGTCGGTGAAAACCATGATTGTCCACGATGAAGGCGAGAGCGACGCGGGCTCCACGCCCTGTAAAGACAGCACGCTGATCGTCAGACAGGTACCATCCCAGCAGGAGGTCCACAAACACATCGGCTTCCACATACCGTCACTTTTCTATCATCTGCTCCCTCATCCTCCCCTCCCAGTGTTTCCATTCCTTTTTTATGTTGATGTCATCTCTGTGGCCATGGGGAGCAGCTCAGCGTCAGTTGGACTGGGCATAAAATGGAGTTGAACTTTTAGCAGTTAATTAAATCTTCTGACGGGACGGCAGCGTGTAACTGACTAACTCCTGTCTCTTCCCTGCCTGTAGCGTAGCCACTGTAGCGTACCCTTCGCTCTAGCTAACACCTTCCCCTCGCCTGAGCTCATCAGGAACACATCTAGACCCAAAGTTGTGTACCCCTCTTTCTACTTCCAGAGTGCAGGTGACAACCGAAAGCGTCAGAACCCCGGCCCGGGCCAAGGCCAGGCAGTTGGCCTGCTGACGGGCTTTGCCCCGAGCCCTGGCTCCAGCCCGGGCCTGGGCCATCACACACCCAGCCCCCATCATCACCATCACCACCTCCACCACCACCATCATCCCACACAGCACGCGGACAGGAACGGCTTTGCCGGCCGCATTCACCACCTCCCTGACCTGATCCAGCAGAGCCACCATTCCTCCCCCTCCTCCACTGCATCCACCTCCCCTGCCTCCTCCAGCCTTTCCAGCCCCTTGTCCCCACAGAGTCCTCTGGAAAAACTCGGCATCCTCTCAGAGGTATGTCCACCCCCCCCGTGTTCAGATCAAGTCAGGGGTGTCACGTGTGCAACAGTAAAGCGGACACGCGCAGTCTGATCTACTTTCATTGCGTCCCTGGTTTTAGAGTGCCCTCTGCTGGCCACGGTCGGAACTGACGCTCGTTAGTTTTTTCATTCTGACATAAGAAGGCTTTATTTCAAAGAAAATACTGGAAAAAATGGAGTTTAACACAGAATTTAAGAGGAAATACTAAGCTCTGGTTCAGATTCCTTAAGTACGCTAATTTTAATTAAGTCACATTTTTACATTCCGCTAACAGAATATCACAGAAAAGTGGGCAGGTAGAGCACACTGGCAAGTATGTCACCCATGGCAACCCATTTTTAAACGCTACATTTTATTCCCCATTTATGCGTTTTGTCAGCAGTGCTCCATATGTTTTACCCTCCATCCTTAATTTAGCCTTTTTCCAGTTTTTCTTGTACCATCATGAATGTTATCTGCATGCACCGGTGTTGTAAACTTCCCTCCGTTTGCCTGCTTGCATTGTCGTTTTTATTACAGTCAACAGTCAAATGTTTCCATTGCATTCAACGCTGCAAACACACTTTTGACCCTTGAATATGGAGCGATGTCACGGCAGCTCTAATACTTCGTGTCTCACTTCAGAGCCAGTCCAGTAACAACATGCAGAAACACAAATCTTCTTCCTCCTTCACTCCCTTCATCGATCCACGCCTCCTCCAGGTCTCACCCTCGACCGGCAGCGCCCTCAATAATCTCGGTGAGTTTGACCCGGTATTGGAAGGAAACCCGTCTGCCTCCTACACTAACCGAGCCCTTGGCTTGGACCTTTCAGGCTACGGGAACGACGCCCGGCTGGCTGAGGCGCTGAGGGCCGACCCGTCGCGGAAGGGCTCCGTGGTGAACGTTAATCCAGTCAACACTCGCCCGCAGAGCGACACGCCAGAGATCCGCAAATATAAGAAGAGGTTCAACTCTGAGATCCTGTGTGCTGCACTGTGGGGTAAGAACGATGAGAGGGGAACCTTTCTATCTAGGAATGGGCTCAGCAGCACAAATCAATACTTCTGCCTCATTTCTAATGCACCATCCAAGATTTTAATGCATTATTTAAACCGATTTTACAATTTAAAGAAGTTAAATATGAACAGTTAAAGTCATCATGTCAAAAGAAGGGTTAGAGTCACCACCAGGGGGCACTGAAGCCAAGTCTGAATCTATTTTTGGCTATAATCACTCAATATAATCAACTTGTTTTGTTTTTTTTGGTTTTTTTTTCTACTGTGTGTATTTGTGTGTGTAGGAGTCAACCTGTTGGTGGGAACAGAGAGTGGGTTGATGCTGCTGGACCGCAGCGGTCAGGGAAAAGTTTACCCGCTGATCAACAGAAGACGCTTCCAGCAGATGGACGTCCTGGAGGGACTCAACGTTCTGGTCACTATATCAGGTACCATCACAGATACACACAAACACACACGGCAGGTGGTGCTATTGTGGGCTGGATGGTGTATTACTTCACCATCTATGTTAGTGCTGGACAGAACTATAGACCCAGAATCTAAAAAAAAAAAAAAAAAAAATGCTATTACTCCAGGAGAGAAAGTCATTCAAGTTACTCACCTTTTTTTTTTATTTGTTTTTAAGCTAAATGCACGCACACACACACACACACTAGCATCACGTGTTCCACATAAACATCTTACACAGATATCACAAGAAGAGTCCCACAATGTCTCATAGTGAAAACGCTGCAGTGTTCTTCTTCTTCCCTTTCTCAGCTTCTCTCTCGCTGTGTCTCACACACACACACGTACATGCACGCAAGTCGTGTCACAACAGCTATTTTAAGTGGAGAGGATGTTAGGTAAATCTCGGCCCTACGCGACCTCATACCGTGTGTGCCGGGTATGGAGCACTGACACATTCTAGTAGTTAATACGTCCATTTCCTCCAGCGTGTTTGCGTTGCTGGACTCTAACGTCATGGAAAGTTGTCTCCAAATCATCGGAAGGTCTGACGCGCAAGAAAGACATCAGCAACTAATTATGGTATATGGCCAAAATTGTGTTTATGTTCAGAAAACAGATACTTCTAAAGGCCACTTCTCCATTAAAAAAGGTTGTTGTTGTTGTGTCAGCATGTTTGTGCACAAACTGTTTACGCTCAGCCGCGACATCCAGCCGCAGATAAACACGCTGGAGGGGAATACGGTAAACGCCGACTGGGTTAAATCCCCCGACCTGTGGCAGCTGCAGGTGTTGCACGATGACGCTTTGAATGAAATGATGATCTGACAGGTAAGAAGAACAAACTGCGCGTGTACTACCTGTCCTGGCTGAGGAACAAGATCCTGCACAACGACCCCGAGGTGGAGAAGAAGCAGGGCTGGACCACCGTAGGAGACCTGGAGGGCTGCGTCCACTACAAAGTCGGTAGGGTTGGTTTTTAACCTTCGGACGTCATCGCTGGACTCCTCTTTCACGTCCGGGTTTCTCTCTTTTGATGAATCAGAAATAGATCTTTTTTTCCACTAATAGAGTGATGAATGGGAGGATGAGGAAATCCCCTCATTCAGATCCAGGAAGAGTTGTTGAAGTGGAGACATGACGACGGTCTAAACTTCTTCTCTGTCTGCACTTCCTGTTGGAATCTCCTATCCTCGATCAGAGAATAAACATCAATTATTTACTCTTGTTACCATATTGGTGTGTTACCGACACACTCATCATCAGATTCAGACTTGAGGAAAAAGTTGATGGAAAGTACAAAAATTTTTAGAAAAAATTCAAAATTCTGTCAAAAAAAAAAAAAAAAAAGCCTCAATTCTGTTGACCCATAAACCATAAATCATCTTTAATTCAGCTGGTTCCTGTGGATCATCCCAGGGAGGAACATTTCCTGAAGCTTCTCTTTTAACGTTTGTTTTTTTCAGTGAAATATGAGCGGATTAAATTCTTGGTCCTCGCTCTGAAGAACTCGGTGGAGGTCTACGCCTGGGCTCCAAAGCCCTACCACAAGTTCATGGCCTTCAAGGTGAGCCAGAACCACAACCGCGCTGCAGCTGCAGGAAACTGACCTGTGGTTTGTCCTTCAGTCTTTTGGCGACCTCGTGCACAGGCCCCTGCTGGTGGACCTCACTGTAGAGGAAGGGCAGAGGTTAAAGGTCATCTACGGCTCATGTTCGGGCTTTCACGCCGTGGACGTCGACTCCGGGGCCGTTTATGACATTTACCTGCCCACACACGTAAGGACCCCCGCCAGAGACTGTGGTTTCACACGACGCTGGGACCGGCCCGGTCTCCCAGTGGGAGACTCTGCTGACGGTTCCGTGTGTCCGCAGATCCAGACCAGCATCCAGCCTCACGCCATCATCATCCTGCCCAACACCGACGGCATCGAGCTGCTGGTGTGCTACGAGGACGAGGGCGTGTACGTCAACACCTACGGGCGCATCACCAAGGACGTGGTGCTGCAGTGGGGGGAGATGCCCACCTCAGTGGGTGAGTCTGCCCACACCTTGGAACCATTTTCAGATTCTGGGTGGCACCTTTAGGGAGGCCCGGCACGAGCAGCGTCTCTGTTTCACCACAAATTGCAAATATTCCTGCAGCTTACATCCGCTCCAACCAGATCATGGGCTGGGGGGAGAAGGCCATCGAGATCCGCTCGGTGGAGACGGGCCACCTGGACGGGGTCTTCATGCATAAGAGAGCCCAGAGACTCAAGTTCCTCTGTGAAAGAAACGACAAGGTAGAGTCAGCTTCACCACTAAATAGCTCCTCACACACCAGCCTGGCTGAAGCGTTCGCCTTCATCCAGAGTGACGGAGGTGCGTCTCTCCTCCTCAGGTGTTCTTCGCCTCCGTTCGCTCCGGAGGCTCCAGCCAGGTCTACTTCATGACTCTGGGTCGAAGCAACCTGCTCAGCTGGTAGAGGTCCGGGCCCCGCCCTCTTCCTCCTCCTCTTCCTCGTTGTCCTCCACCCTCACTAACACTGGATCTCAGAACTCACCGTCGATGTCTTGTCAGCACTCGGAGAACAAAAACAAGAACCAGCCCTTTGAAGCCGCAGCTGTGTCCTCCTGACCTGCAGCTCGGTGACCGGCACACAGACCCAGATCAGCCACTCGCACCTGTGTGAAGGACAGCAGAAATCAAATGTGAATTTAGGTGTGCGGCTCCTCCCCAGCTCTGGTTTCTCGGTGCTCCTCACGTTGTGGACGGGACACATTTTGTACCTCTGCGTCAGTTCCTCGGCCGGTCAGTAACCTTGACATCTTCTAACTACTCGTACCGCTACTCTGACGACTGCTCCTGCACCCCTGTGGAGCAGGTCAGAGTTCCTCCGTGCCCTGATCGCCTGCCCCCCACCCCCACCACCACCCCCCCCCTCTCTGCTGAGCTTCTCCTGGGGCTGATGCCGGGGGCGTCCGTTTAATTACTGCTACAGTAGTGTGTGTTAATGTACTTCTGCTCGGTCCAATTACTGCTGACATGCTGGTTAGGGAGGGACTCTTCTGGGGTGGGGGGGTGGTTGTAAAGACCCCCGGAGCCGCCGGGCTCACCGCAGAGACCAGATGGTGAGAATATTACAGGTTTTACCGCAAGTCTGATGGACGGGCTGGACGGGAGGGAGCGCACGTGTGTGGTGTTGTGTTCAGATATGTGCTTTAAAAAGGTAATGAGAGAGACACTGAAGCAGATGGATTTCAGAGTAGTATTTTTTGAATTATTATTATTCTTCCTTGAAAGTAAGTGTAACTATGTGGAGTAAAATGTCTTTTACTTTTTTTTTTTTTTTTTTAAAGATTTACACACATCCACCCACGTTAATTACTTTGGCTCTGAAAGCACGGGCGGTGTGTTTGTCTGTGATGTGGGTGTGGTCCAGAAATGTACAATAAAAGATCATGAAATCTTCCAGATCAGTGGTCAGTGTTTTCCCACCGGTCCAACTGGCTCCTTCTTCTTCCTCCTCCCTTCACATGTGAAGGGAGGAGACGGAGAGAAAAGCAGGTTTTACATGGACACAGACAGAGAAATGCATGGCCAGCGGGGTTTTTTCTGTCCTCCATACTTTCAAATCCATCTTTTCATACGTGTCATTTGTCTGAATGCACTAATGCTCACGAATGTAGACAGAAGTATTACTGTGTGGTGGTCCGAGGCACGAAACCGCTTCTTCTGCTTTGTGTCTCCTCAAGTGATCAAATTTTAGATTTTCCATTTGAACGTCCTGCAGCAATAAGTTTTCAGGTGTGTTCCTCTGCCGAACGTGCAAAACGTGCAAGTGAGCACACGAGGACTTTGTTTTAGGCCGTTTTCCGGCCAAAGGCAGGTTGAAGACACTTTACCGTTACTGTGAAGCAGAACTTTAAACTGGACTTCCTGCTCCAGCGGCCAACTTCCACATGTGAAGTATTGATCGCTGAGCTGCAGCATTGAGCTCCTGGGTTTTCCTCCGTTTCCACAGCGACTCTGCTCATTGGTCGCTGGGGGGGGGCGGAAACTAAGAACAATTTACACAGGTTAGCAGTGTTTTGACAAAAGGCCGCGGTCACTCATTAACAACACCCTCGTGCAGAGGAAGTGGCTCAGACAGAGGTGTTGTAACCTGAGGTCTGTGTGCGCCTTCATGTCCAGGTTCTCTGCTTGCATTACAGCCCCGATGACTAACCACTTACAAGTAAATCTTTCGGTTGCTATGGATACTTTTAAGAAGCTTAAACAGTCGCCATCTGCAGTACAGGTGTAGGAAACACTTCCGAGAGGGCGGCATTTAAAACCGAGAGAACCACTACTTGGAAATCCTTTAAAAACAAAATTAAGAAGAAAAAAAATAGACTTGAAGCGTCATGCATAGGCTTTAACAATAGAAGAGATGCTAAACATTGGTTTCTATGTGCACGACTGCGGTGGTTCAATATGACACCTTAGGTGGACTAAATGTTTACAGGTTTCTTTTTTGCTACATTAAAATGCATCACAGTATTTATGTTCCAATCATATGCATCTTGGTTGTGTAATTAAGTTTTTTTTTTTTCAAGCCTGCTTATTGTATATTGTCTTGTCATCTTCCATTTAGTCATCTACCTACAGACAAAACACAGGTGTTAATTTCAGGTATTCATATTAGCGCTGCTTAGAACAGGGAGACGCTGCAGGTTCCGGGCTCGGACCAGAGGCTCCTGGTTTCCTTGCTGTTTCTGCTTCTCTTAACTTATGATTCTCTGTGTATGCCAGGAAGTCATGTATTTATCCTGGAGGTTTTTTTTTCTTCTTCTTCTTCTTTTCTTGAAATAAACTAAAAGTAATTTGTCATCTCCTGTGTGATGTTTGTTCCCCGAACACACATGCAAACATGTTGAAAAGAAAAAGGTTGCAACATGTAGAACGTCATCCACACGCTTGCATCATTGAAGCGCTCTGACCGCTGCAACTGCTGCATATTTCCATGACACACATTAAAAAAAAAATTTAAAAAAAAAATGCAAAAGTTGCATGAAGGGCTGAGTTGCTCACTCACCAGCACCAGGTGGATGGATCCATATGAAGGGTTGCTTAAAGTATGTTCACATTCTGGACTGTTTTTCGGTCTGGTTTCTGTGTCTGAGCTCGGCTAAAAAGAGAAGTTGGGGAAAAAAAGAAATTTTCAAAGGTTTGCATGGTTTGGTTTATGATTATCCTACGAGCTGTCACGTTCCACTGTTATAAAGTGATGATTCATCCCAAAACTAAACCAGCAGACAATTAAAAAGCCAAATGCAAACAGCTAAAGACCTAGCAGGCATTCAAGCATTCTTCATTGAAATAAAAAGCCTTTATTACTTAGTTTTTTCCTGATAAAAAGGAGCGATCGTGTCCACAGATGCACCAACACGTGCCGTGGGCTCGTCCCCGGAGAAGAATGCACGTTAGGCCACGGCTGCATTCCCCTGCAGACCAGGAAACAGCAGGTGGAAAAAAGTGCTTAGTCATGTGTCCAGTGTTGTCAGGATGTCACCGGTGAGGAGGTCTGGAGAATTCCAGAAACATGCAACAGATCTAGCTTTCTCAATGGTGAGCAGGGCTTGATAAACAGAGTGTTCTCTTTTCAGTCACCTTTTAAACTCACGTGTCGGAGACGGCAGGAAAACCGCGGAGGCGTTGGTGCATCCAGCGTTTGTGCTGGAGAACAAACATGCTAGAAGGTCTGCCAGAGAGCAAAGAAGCCTTTTAGGTCCTCAAAAGTATCTTTCATCTATTTGTTCTTGTAGCTCTAAAAGACTAAAAGAGCAGATTCGGGTTCTGGTTCTGGTTCTAGCTCATCGAGCCAGCCCAGGCTGTTGGAGGGAGGAACAAAGGAAGTCATTCATCACAAACAGGAACTTCCAGAAGTAAACAGAGATGGTGGTCTGAGACATCTACGCAGGCCTGACATCTAAGGAGGGCCCCAGTGCGTCTTCACCTCCGTTAAAAGCTCGTAACCTTTACATATGAATCACCTTCAAGCACCAAAGACGTCCAGCTGCTTTCAAGTCAAGTCAGATGATGCTTTGCTCCTCAATTCAATCCAGCTTTATTGAAATTATGTCGGTTCCAGTCAACATTGTCTCCAGGCATCTGACAGAGCAGTCACATGATCTGATCCCTGGACAGCGGCAGGAAGTCTGCCGTTAACAGGAAGAAACCCTGAGCAGAACCAAGTAATAAAACACAGGCGGATACAGAATCAGAGGGTGCTGGCAGCATCGGGCCCTTCTCCACGGCTGACAGCCCACTCGGCTCCTCCCTGACTGACTGATGTCCATGACAGCTGTAAATGGGAAAATGCCTCCTCATCACCGTCAGAGGAGCAACAGCGCTGGAGGCCGGACACCCACGACCCTGCGGGAAGATGACTCAAAGCAGAGTCACACAGCCCCACACAGCACTTTTTAAATATTTATTTATGAAGGGAATTCTAGCCAAGTGTTGAAAAAGAACAAACTTTTCTCATTAAAATTCCCTGGAAATCTGAAGGGGTTTCTAAGAACAAGCACGGAAGAAGGCGGCTGTTAGTTTCGCAGAATTTAGAGATTTATGAAAGAACCTCGGGCCGATTAAAGTCTGGAGAGTTTTAGGAACCAGACTTTAACCGGCCAGAGGTCGGGAATATTCCGTTGTTCCCACATATGATCATAACAGAGACGAGGTCGGCGCTGCTGGAAACGGTAACTAGGTCATCACAGGAAATGTTTATTAAAAAAAAAATCCTTAATTAGTCAGATGATGATCGTGCAGATGATCACGGCGTTTCCAAGAAGGTGGTGGGAGTGTCGCAGGTGTGCGTGTACCTGTCAGTCAGGTCAGGTCCTGCTCGTCCAGTTCCAGAAGGAAACACGCAGTTTTCTGAGCTGCACAATGGAACCGAGCTTATTGTCTCCCGACGCTGCAGCCACAGGACGCAGAATTAATGCCAGACAATTAAGACTCGCTGAATTAGACGTAAACATCCATACGTACAGATAAATGTCTGGGCTTTTTACTGAATACGAAGGGTTTCAATGAGGGTGGGGACATGCGGCCGTTTCAAAAGGCAACTCATCAGAAAAAGCAGGGGAGGGTTAGCACAGACGGGCCTGGTGGGAAACTCTAAAAACTGTTATTCGACTGTGCACGTGGGGAGCTGACCTTGGTCCCCCGAAATAAACAAGGACCTCTGATTTGTGCAACAGGCAGAACAAAAACAATATTAAAACCAGGAGGATGTGCTCGGCTCCACAGCCTTGTCTTTTTTTAAATGCTTTTCTGAGGATGTAACCAAGTGTGTGTGTGTGTG
>BJFM01002949.1:42941-69186 GCA_016586285.1 Arothron firmamentum
GTGTGTGTGTGTGTGAGTGTGTGTGTGTGTGTGTGTGGCGGGGGGGGGTAGTCAGCAGGCGTGTGGTGAGCTGTACAGCACACTGCGTTACATTGGGAAACCTGAGAAATTACCATTTCAGGGGGTGGGAAGATTGAAAAGAGAGGACAGGTTTGCCCTGAGCAGATAACTGACCGCATGCTGCCGCCGTCCACACCGTCGCCACGTCTGCACGTCTCCGCCGTCACGCCGCTGGGCTCCCCGCGCTCACCTGACCACCGTGAGTACCTGCTCAACATGGGGAATAATGGGGGAAAGGTGAGGCAATTCAAGTGTTTGCTTCCACCTTCAGGCCACGAATTCTAGGCTAAAACACAGAAATGTAATCAGGAAAAGTCTGCATGTGTAGCTGCTTACACGACTGAATGATTTAATACTGTAATTAAAACACATTTTAAACACTACATTCCTACCTTTAATTTGTGAAAAAAAAAGTTTTCGTTCTTCTAAAACCCATTTTTATCATCTGAGGTTTGAAAAACTCAGCTGCTGACATGTAAAAGCTTAGAACTGTGCATGCATTAACATGGACGACAAACGTTTAGAATAAACGGGAAGCTGCCGACTGCATCGGGTTTACTGGCCACGTATGCATCCGTCTGAAAGCTGAGCTCTGTACAACAATCAGACATGATGTTGCACCGAAAAGACCAGCTTGAAGAAACGAAATAGAGAAGCCTGATTGCTGTAACGTTTATTTCTTTATCTGACAAAGCCGGTTTCTATTGAACCTGCGGCCAGTGGGTCTTTACTGGTTTCTGAGATTAGGCTTTGATGACACCAATTATGACTGAAGGAAACTAAAATGCCCAACGTGTGTGTGCATGTGTGAACACAGCGGCTGTCACCTGATCTGCGGGCTCAAAGATGAGGAAACACGAGCACAAACCAATCTTTCTTTTTAGCAACGTGAGTCTGAAGGCAGAAAAATAAGAGAAACGACAAAAAAAAAAAACTTTACTAAAACGTTTACTAAAAATCAAACTGACTGCATGGAATAAAATGAGTTATAGTAATAATTAGATGTTTATCACCTGAACCCTGACCTTCATACCCTGGAAGGAGTGGGAGTGTGTGTGGAGTGACCTCACGTGACTCACCTCTCAGTAAATCCCTCAGTAAATGTGACAGTTGTGTGGGAGGAGGATCACGGGGAGAGCCCGGGTTTCACTGACGACACCACTGATGTCACATCTGCATCAAGAGTTTACATTAAGCAGCAATAAAACAGCCAGCTGCTGGAGGAAAAGGCAGTACAGGTGGAGGCTCTGGCCCACAGCTCTTCCTCCTGCATCCACACTGCACTGGGACTGTATTTAAGCATATTTATTAATCCTCTAAAGGCGCTGCAGAGGTCCACCATGGTCTGCCTGCTGTTGACGTTTGCTGCAGTCCTCATGGGACACGCTGATGGAAGACCTCCTCTACCTCCGCTCCCAGTGAAAGGTGACCCCCGTCTGCACAGGCTGGGAAAAGCCGACCGGGTCGTGCGAGGGCGAATTAAACAAGCCGAGTGTTTTCCTCCCGACAGATGGCTGCTTTGTGGCGTCTTCAGAGGTGGAACTGTTCCGAGTGGAAGGTGAGGCAGTGGTCCTCTCCTTCCCCATGTTCAGCAGAGTGCTGCAGGTACGGAAAATCGCCTCCTCCTCGGCAAACTACACCATTTCCAAGGGCAATGGGAGCAAGTCTGCGGCCGCGGAGGACAAGGAGCACATCCTGCAGAACAACAAGCAGCTGTGGTTCCTTCCAGCCAAGGCTTCAGACTCCGGGGAGTACACCTGTACCTACAGGTGCGCTCTAGAACCGCCCTGACGTTTGCCGTAAACAAAACAGCATCGCTGCATCGTTAATATGCTCTAAATGTTACGCTTTCTCAAATGTGTGGGCAGAAATGAAACCTACTGTGTAACCGGGAGCATCCAGCTGCACGTCTATGAACCACTGGCTGCAGACATGCAAAAACTCTCCTTTCCAATAAGAGCCACAGTGGGGGAGAAGCTGACGTTCAGATGTCCGTCGATCAGTGATTTCAACAGCACACACAGGCTGATTGAGTGGTACAAGGTGAGAGGAGGCAGCCGACACGTGGAAAGCTTCGCCCAGGTCGGGATCACCGTTGCCCTGATTTCTTCCCTCACAGGACTCTGTGTCCAACAAGCTGCAGCCAGACACAGGCAGCTCTTTTCACTTGAACAACGGAAACCTGCTGATCCCCGCCGTGAAGCTGTCTCACGCAGGCATCTACACCTGCCGGCTCAACGTTTTGATCAAGGACCAGCAGTTCAAAGTCAGCAGAGCCATTCTGCTCCAGGTAGAAGGTGGGCATGATCACAGTTTTCACCTGGTGTGTGAGCTGATTCAAGGACAGTGTTCAGACTAGGTTACATCCTTTCCTAACATAAGGGAGGCCTGCCCTCTAGTGGACAAATGTGTGCAGCACACATAAATTAGCTCAGAAAAGCAGAATGAGTGTGTCTAAAACACACATTTCTACTTACCTGGAATAAAACAATGTTCTCATTTATATGAATGTACACTTTTCTGAACATATGTATATATTTAGACCCTTCAACCACTCCCTCGCCCACTGTGCCTGACCTCACCACCACATCCAACCCAGGACGACCCACCAGCAGCTACAGTAACGTTCAGGCCTTTTTTCTGACACTAAGATATATTTACAGAGGTATATTTCCCACATATTTCCCCCCATTTATCATCAATACTGTTATTTTCTTCTCTTACAAATAAGCTCCAAAATTCCAACCACCTGTGATAATCTCGCCACTGAATGGAAGCGTTTATGAAATCCAGCACGGTGAGTGTGGTTTTTTTATGTATGGAAAGCATGGATGCACGGACCTGTGCAATGACCAGTACGCACTGATCTTTCATTTAGGTTCTGCAGAAGAATTGTTCTGCAAAGTGCTCACTGAATGTCAGACTGCAGACTCCACCGAGGTCATGTGGCTGGTCAACGGCCAATCAGTGGAGTCCTCGTACCTTGACGGACGCGCTCTGCAGGGAGGCAGGAGGTACGCTGCAACTTTCAGAAACAGCAACAGTTTTGTTTTTGTTTTAAAAGTACCTTCACATTTAATTATTGTCTTAGTACACCAGTTCTCCAGGTAACGTTCTGTGTCATTGTTGCCAGGGTAACCAGGGTGTCAGAAGGCTGCCAGATTGAACTGAGGCTAATTGTTTTAGCGATCACTGAAAAAGATGCGAGCACAGAGCTGAAGTGTGTGACACAGAACCAAGCAGGGAGGCAGGAAGTTGTGACACACCTTCAGCTTGAAGGTAAGACAGCGCCGTCACGCAGCTTTTTATTGTTTGTTTTAACTTTATGGTTATTTCAGTGTGCCACTCATGGTGAAAAGCTGATATGTGAGATAGTTCTAAAATGACTGCACATGGCTGCAGGTTACAGAATTAATGTTAAAATTATGTTTTGATAAGAAAAAAGAGAGAGAATTATTAATATGATGCAATGTGAAATATGTGTAGTAATACTATTCATAAGTAATTGGTATATGTTTATATTTATTATATCACGTATTCAATCACATTCTCAAAAAAAAAGTACACTTTGAGTTTTAAATACTGGGTTGTTTCTATGTGTGATGGCCGTGATGAACACGTAAAGAACACGCGTGTACCTGCCTCTGTCCCCAGACTCGACCTTTACGTGGCTGGTGGTGGCTGTGGTGGCGGGCTCCTGCTTCCTGACCGTGGTGTCAGTCTTCCTCTCTGTCCTCTTCAAAGCTAAACGGAAAAAGAAAATGGATTATTTTCTGGCTCGACAGAACAGCACTTTCTAACACACTCCTCAAAAAAAAGAAAGTTGTTACATCAAATCAGCATTGCGTACACGGGAGAGAGTGAAACTTAATATGATCAACATCAGTGGAGTGTTTGCAGTTGCCATGCCAACACTCCATATGAATGTATAATATAAACATTAATTAGAACTCAACACATCCCAACAGCTTTACCTCTGCAAAATGAGGACTATAATTTCCTATACTTATAACTTATATAGACTTATAATTTCTATTTTGTCCAATTCATTTGTCACCTGTACTTTACAATAACAAAAATCCATATTTTTAATGTTAATACAAGAAAAAGAAATGACTATTGCAACAAATAATGCTGTTTGAGTAAAAAAATGAAGATGCAAATGAACTTTTATTGATATACTGTATATTGAGAATTATTCGAATGCCTTTATTTAGTTGCATTTGAGTGTGATATCTGATGTTAAACTTAAAAGTGTATATAGCAAGCCATCATTGTGAAACTGATTACAAACACAATAGCTGAAATGTGGAAATATATCTTGTCAAAGGGTCAGCGACATTATCGAGCTGAGTCTATGTTTTCTGGGGTTTTTTTGTTTTAACTTTTTGCCATACCACCTTAACATCAGAGGTCTATTTTGGGTACAGAAACTAGTCAACTCGTCCATAATTCAAACCACATCCTTTCTTGGTGTCTTGGGAATCTGGACAGTCCCAGAATAAGAAACTTTTGCTTGTAATATTGAGGATGTGCAAACAGGTTGTAGAATACTTCAAATAATAATAAATAACTAGATAACTGATCAATTTTAGCAGCTGTGGCAGCAACGTCGAAGCTGAATTCTCCGTGTGGCCACTAGAGGTCGCAACAGACCAATGTTTTAAATAAAACATGAAGCGACACACAAACTATAATTTAACTTGAACACATCCAACAGCTTAAAGAAAGCACTAGTGCTGGTAAAGATTCATCCTTTGGGATAGGAAAGAATTCAGAGTATGAGTGACTGACTCCAAGGAGAATTAGCCATGTGAAAACCGTGTGAATCATAAGAACAGCAGGATTCCGGCAGCTCTCCTCCCAGCTATTGCTCAACAGTTACACACCACTTGGCTTTCAAAAGAGCCCTGTTAAGGAAATTGCAACATGTGCAACAGACTCCAGAAAAGAGGAAGTTAAAGCTGGAGGACACCAGCTCAGGGGACCAACTCAGCACTCAATTTTTCTTCTTTCCCCCTCCTAAAGCAAAATGCTTTTACAGGATTTTCAAGTGACCTGAGGAGGCTGTTGAGATAAACAGACTGGTGAGTCCTTGGCTTTATGAATGGTAAAAAAAAACAGGTTTAATGTAAAGCTGGGATAGTTGAATATAGTATAAGACTGCATATCCAAATGCCCAACATCAGTTCTTTTTCTCCCACACAAGCTTCCTTTCTTTTTTCTCTCTGGCCTCATTTTATTAGTATTTGTGTCATTAACAGGAAAATTCAAAAAGATTTCACCAAACCCTTTGCTCGTGTACGTACAGCTCACCTCCAGTGATATTCACACAGTTTGGGAAAAACAATTTGGGAATTGGGAGCGACAATGTCGCCCTCTTGTGGTCCATACCTAGATGAGTCTTGCGGTTCGATCTCCAGCTTTGAGGCATTGAAGTCCAGGTCAAACCCAGGCTGCTGGAGTTGCAGCTGGTTAGATTAAGACCACAACTAGAATAACCACCACAGAGCAGCTCCAAAACTCCAAATATTTAAAACCACCATCCGAAGGCATAAACTTTGGTTTGAAGGCAGTGCCAAAACACAGAAACATCACACTTGTAGCCAATTTAGAAGTTTACTATATTTTAAATTAAACACGAAAGTTGCTTGCGATTGGGTTTATAACATTTTTGGTACAGCAATTGTCTTATTGTGGCTGTAAATTCCATTATAGGCAGGGATTCACACTTAAAAATGTGACATTTGCTCCAGGAGTGTGGCTGAAGCTAGCTGACTCATAGTTGGATGGTTGTGTCTCCTGGGGATTCCTCAAACCAGTAGAAAGGTTTTTCACACCAAGCAAAAAAAAAACTTTGACAATACAATTTCAAAGATGTTTCCTACAGAGGCTGCTTTTTTGCATGTGTAAGTTTTATCATTCATTATTTTGTCTTAAAATGTACATTTTTGTGAATTCACAGCTGCTTAGATCTCTGCTCACTTCAACATGAAGCAGATGCTGTTGTTGGAAGCTCAAACATGGTGGAAGCACTCAGATTAGCTCAGGTGCGGACAGCCGTCACATGCTGTCCTGCAGCCTGAGGAAATGAGGCCTGAAACACAGTCCTTTGTTTCCAGAGCGGGCAGGCATCAACAAGTCCATCTGTAACGCTGCACTAGTCTTAAAATATGCACCAACACTAACGGTGAACTCAAACGGTCCTGGAGGACTTTTTGTGTTCACCTCCTGAAAGACATCAGAATGACTTTAATGCTGCTGCAAAAGTCTTTTTTTTTTTTTAAATCTTTGCCGCAAATGACGTTTCTGTAATTTTTGTTCTGGAGGTTGAAACCGAGCTCTGCACGAATACCAACAACATCACACTGGCAGTAATGACACAGACAGGAAACCCTGCAGGCAAATCATCCGTGGAATCTATGCTAGTGCCAGGTTGGCATATATTTCAAAAATATTTCACAGGCAGAGGAGATTAGGATCTGCTGATGGTGCAACAGCCTGTTGAAGTGAGAGGGAAGATAAAACAGAGAGAGAGAGTTCAGTGGTCCGACCCAAACACAGTCTTGCTCCCACAGCCAGGGATGTTTGTGCGTTTGTTCCTTGAAGGTGGGACTGAGCTGTTGAGTCACTGACAGTGCTGCATGGCTAGCATTTCACTCTGCACGCCAGGGTCACAGGTGAGGTTTCCTCTCTGAGCTCCGGGCCGGGCCAGCCACACTCTCATCCATCCTGTCCGGTGCTGCTCTCTCGCTGGTGAGTGCGTACGTTTTGCTCGCTTTACGATGACTTTATCTATATGAAATCCAAGTCATTTGTTTGTGGACGATTAGAGTAATTAGTTACGACACTGAGTAGAGTTTGGATTGCTCTGGCCAGGCTAGCTCCAGTTCCAAATATTTACTTTAAGTTGGACTGAGACAACTCTGCTCGTGTTCTGTATCTCTATAGTTGTTTACAATAGTGCAGCGTTGACATACAAAGCATTCGATTTGCGGTGAGCGTGGGTTAATCTCCAGTCCGAGACAGCAGAGGCTGTGTGGACATCAGGGTGTGTCGGGTTTATTGTTGACAACCTTTAAACTGAATTAAACTGACTGTGGTTTACCAGACTGATCTAAAAACCTAAATATGTGACCTGGATATGCATTCAATACTTCCTTTTAACTTGATGTTTCAGCATGCAACAAGTCCTACTTTTTATACTTTTAAATCTTAGAATTAATACGGATTAATGTGAGAACTTGTTTTGACTGAATTCAGTTAATTATTAAAGAAGTGTCACAGAGCACCGTGAAAAATACTTTGTTGCTTGTGATGCTACTCCCCTTCCACCAGCTCTCCCGTTTCAGGGCTAAATTTAGCTGGCAAAAAAATCTATCATAATATTGTCTCCATCAAATCCTGAGATTTCAACATTTTACTAGTTGTTTCCCAAGTTCATCATGCTGTCATCTGTCACAATAATCTGATTATTCCCACAATTTTTCATCCTCAATCAAGTGCTGCATCTGAAAATGTCCAGCTGCCTCTTTTATTTCAAAGACATTTTTCCCATCAAAATTAAAAATAAACTGTTTTAGAGGCCGAACATGTCTACCCAGAGAAAACATGTCTCTCATCAGCAAAAGGAACCCAAAGCTTATTTGGACACTTTGCAAACCTGACATAATTTATGCACACTAAGATAAGATTTGCAGCATCACTGGCACATTAACACACAACCGGTCACAACACCCGGGGACTGTAAATTTTGAGGGGTCTGTTAGTTAATATGAAATAGAAAGAACGCAAAATAAGGGTCGTGGTTTCAATTCTTCACCCTCATATGAAACACATCCTCTTCCACTTGACCTCTTCCTCTTTTCCTACCTTTTTTGCTAAGCTTAGCACTCCAAGAAGATGAGAATATTGCAGCAAGTCTAAACAGGCTGTTTCCCAGAAGTAATTTGAAGCCTGGAGTGACCTTTAGCATCAGCTAAAGCTTGGATAGCTCTCTTAAATTCAACCAGTAAGCTCTTAATGATGCAACTAAAGTGAAAGAGGACACTAAAAGCGCTAATATGGGAGTGTTGATTCATCTTTTCTTTCTAGGTTTTTCAGTTGTCCCAGCCTGTCCACTGCAAAGACAGTGTGAAATGTTCAGAAAACCATCAAGTAACAGCACATCTATTAGCTCATGTTGGTCTAGTTGGTGAATCACAAACAGAATCTGCATATTTATAATGAGTCATAGCACAACAGCGGTGAAACCACAACAGTTCAAATCCTCACTACAGTTGCCTCTTTTACATAGATGCTTTCATTGAGATGTGATCGTTTTGAGCTGGCACACATCGTCTTATTAGCACCGAAAAATCAACAGTCAAAAAAAAAATCCCAATTAAAAAGACACAGCAAAACAAAGGGTTAACAATAAAAGCAGGTTGTTTGTCACATGGTTTCCAGTACATGTTCCCATCCCGACCTTGGACCTCTGATCACGCTGTCAAAATCTCTGTGTGACAAACAGATGGACAAAGTTTGCGTGAATGAGCAGATCTGTGAGCACAGGCAGCGACTACCCAAGGCAAACAGAACTAAGTGCACACTTTTCCTCCGTCAGTTGGACTACTGAAACAAACATTGCATAAATTAGTTCAGTTAGAGGGATGCATTTCCCAACAGTGCTGTCATGCAAGAAATTGCTGAAACACTGCCTTCAGTCTCCACAACAGGATGGCGGGTATAACAAACACGCATGAATAAAACCTTAAGGGAAATAATTTTAATGATCGCATTAGTATCAATTGCTCTGGCTCCCTAAAGACAAAATTGAGGGATGAGGGATGGATGGATGGATGGATGGATGGATGATAAGACGACAGATGGACTTCTGAAAAAGTTCAATCACATTCTAGTCCTAAAATAAAACTGACAATATAATCACACCAACAGTAGGTGGAGCCACATTACACACAAGGAGGACATGCGAGTAAACTAACTAGACTACAACTAAACGGGTCCCAAACACTCGAGCCCAAACAGGTGAGTTTAAAAGCACAGATGCAAAGTGTTTGCTGCAGTGCTGCAGCACAAACACACTGATGAGCAGGGACAGGAATGTTTAAAATAAGAAGGTTTAGGATGTAAATATAAATTGCCGGTAGATAAACACTACAAGCACATCAGGGACACCTCTCTTCCTCTTTTCATTCATCAGTTTCCTGCCAGGAAGCCTTGTTTCCAGAACCTTGTCTGCAGACAAGGTTGGTGGTGAGTCAAGTTCGAGTACACTGTAGTAAATAAACATGGTGAATCTGAGCAGCAGGACTTTCATTCGTTCTCTGAACACTGTGGTCCGTCTGGGGTTGCCCCCATACAAAACCTCTACTTTCATCCCTCACACTGTCATAAAATCAGCCAAGCATTCCTCATTGTGCTGGGTGGTGCTACTTCTGCCATATTAGTGCACGTGATGCTGTTTGACTGCTCGTGGCAACTTCTGCCACAAACAAGTTGATGCAAGTCAACCCTTCCAAACTTCTCCAACAGGTTAGAGGGAGGTTGTAAAATTGTTGCAACACACTATTAAACAGTAGTGAGATTCAAAACAAAACAAAAAATCATTCCGATTTTGCTGGTCTGAAAATAAAAGGACATGTATGAGACCTAAAGATGTGGCTAAGCAAAGACACTTGTGATGGTCATTGAAACATCTTGGGACATTAATACTGGTGCCCATTACAGCCGCCACCGTTCCTATCTTCAAGGTTTACTTAGGACGGAGTCTGTTAGGCCGTGGTTCTTCCTGTTGGAATTTACGGAGGTGGTGGTGTCTCCACACATGAAGTCCTTCTCTCATCAAAATAGCCAGTGAAGCATGTGAATCAGGGCCATTTTTATGACTAAAGATCCTCCCCCAGGGGGAATTTGACTTGATTTGGCATTGGTGTGGCATGTGGTGAGGCTCTTGGTCAGATTACATCTGCTGCTGCCTCACTAATCTGATTGTGGTTTGACACCCAGCATCAACAAGAGCATTTGTTGTTGCAATTAGTCAAATATGCACATGAAATTAACCATACAGTGTTTTCATTGTCACTGCAGTATTATTTGCTCTCGTACAAGGCAGCTCATCTGTTAATCTTAATTAAGGTATGGTTCCCCGCAGAACGTTAATGGATAGGCTAACAATTAGTGTTAAACTGTGCAATGACCTATTTTTAAAAGTGAAAAAAGGGAACAAAGCTTTACAACAACATGGAAAAAGAACAGAAAATTTCACCATGGCTAAGCAACATTTTGGAATGTTGGGCGTCCGTCCAGTTCCAGAGTGTTACGCGGCACCTTGTCAGTTTACCAGAGAGGCTACTCACCACTGTGTTTGTCATCCATAACTGAGGGAGAGGAGGTAAAGAAGAGACTGTTCAGTACAGAGAAACATTAGACAGGAGTGATTTTTGTAGGTTTTAGCAATTTGTTGTGACTTTTTTATGCAGTAGGACCATTATCTGACTCGCTCGTTTTTAACTGAACATTTTATGTTTATTTTTTAGATATGGACTACTATTACACGCTGGGATTCCTCCCGTTTTTCCTCGGGCTTCCTCAGATTTGTGCAGTATTCATAAAAGGTGAGGAGAACAAAACAATAATATCAAAATGTATGTTACTTTATACTTCTACAGACCTGGTTACCTAGAATAAGCTCATTTCGAGTTGTTTTTGTAAACTCACTCATTTACAGTCTACACAGATGCACGTTAGTAGCCTCTTGTGGATTCTAGTGGAACTGCATCTATTTGTACAGCTTTCAATATTTGCTCTTATTCTCAGCATAATAACATGATTTACAGCAGTATATATATATATATATATATATACACACACACACACACAGTATTTACATGGAGACATATAAAAATGTCTTCTGCTTTCTGTGACATGAACAGCATAAGAGAATAGATAAGCTCAGAGAGCAGTGTGGAAAAATACTGGGAAGTGATCCATGTTGTCCTGTGGGAAGTTCGAAATCCCACAGCTTCTCTTTCAACCCGCATCCAATAAAAGACAACAAAAAAGGAAACAGTGAGCTAACTGGAAGTTTCCTTTTAATCAAAAGAATGCAAACTATTCAAGATATAAATGAACTGAAGACACAGAGAAAACAATGACTTTCTCCATTTTATGCAGGCAGGAAAAGAGAGTATATCTTCAATCTACCTTTACAACCGCAACCAAGGAATCAAATAATAATCTAATCGTTAGATTAACCTGGATATTAAGATACTTATCAGTAATTGTTTGTGTTGCAGATAACTGTACTGACTACGGCCTGAAGTTTGAAAAGGTCTTCTCTGTTCCCGGAGATGTGGCAATGCTCAACAGCACCCTGCTGACCTGGAGCGTGTTCAACTTCTCAGCTGTCCCTTACAACATCGCCTGGTACGACTCAGCCACCGGCAAAGAAATGACAAACCAAACCAGTGGAATACTGGTACGAGGGGAGACATTGTGGTTTCTTCATGTGACCGAGGAAGACGCTGGAAAATACACGACCATAGTGAGGTAGAGTGGGAGCAGAATCTGAAGTAAAACTGATGTGTTAGCGTCACACTTCTATAGTAGCAGCCATAACACTCCCTTTTCCCCTTATTTGCACCAGAACACCAACATGGTGCTACAGACAGTCCATTGAGCTGGTGGTGGACCAACCGTCTGCAGCGTGTGGAAGGCCGAGAACAATTGATCAGCAACTTACAAACAGAGTTCCTGATGCACTTTCCTGCCCTCTGAATGATTACATCACCAAACTGGACAGCTACAGCGTCGCCTCCTCCATCACGTGGTACAAAGTGAGTGATGGGAAAGTCTCGTCACAGCCATAAATGATATACTGGTTTCAGGAAGTAGTTTTTAAGGTGACACAAATGGTGTGAGATAAGAATACCTGACTTCCTTTCCTTTCTTTAAGGACTGTGAGGTCATTGGTAACAGGAAGGGCAGGTACACCTACAAAGGAGCTAAACTGAGGATTGACAGAGTGACGTCTGAAGACCGCGGCCTGTATACCTGCACTCTGACCTTCACCCTCAATGGAGCGACAGGATCCGTGTCAGAGACCATTGAGGCCGTGGTCACAGGTACAAACGTGCAAGGATGTCCAGGATTAAGGTGGAGATTTTGGCGCTCCACTGCACCGAGCTAACGTAAAGTTCAGGGTTCAGTGTTGTTCAGACAGATTGTGACGGAACCACCGCCATTCCTCCGGGGGAATAGGCCAGCCACTTAAAAAAAACAAAAAAACAAAAAGAAAAGTCAAACAGGAAGAGCTGGTCACCCCCACATTTGTGACACTGTCATTTCAGATGAGTATTCACTGGCACCGCAAGTGCACGAACCAGCCAACGAGATCGTCAAGGCAGAGCTGGGTGAGTCGCCGTTGACAACACACGATGAGAAATATGGTGGTTTGCAGTTAACATGCAGAGAAACTGAGTCAAGCCTCAGTAAAAAAAAAAAAAAACCCACCCATACTTGGATTGTCTGCAAACCACATCCGCCTCATTCATTTTCTGACTGCTTGTTGTGACTGTAAGGTGAGCACTTTGTGCGCTTGTGGTGCTCTACTGGTAATGGTGGGATGATTTCAGTTTGTCTGCACTTCTCAATCTGCAGGAATTTTCAAGTTTGCGGTTTTAGTTGAAAATAACTCTCTGTATAATTAATTTTTTTGAAGTGGGACTTTCACATTAACAGAGGGACTTTTGTTCCAAATGGCAACTTACAGATTGTTTTTTGGGGTTTTGTGTGTAGGATCCAGTCTCACTAAGCTGTGCAGAGTGTTTGTGCCGTGTGACTGCTGGCCCATGGTTGATGTGGTCTGGATCGTCAACAAGGACTATGTGTCCAGTACCCAGCCTTCTGACCGGATCTACATTGCCGAACAACGGTCAGAACCCTCAACTGCTCCATCATTCATCACTGCCTTTGTGTCTGCCTGTAAAACAGCGAGACCGTTGACTTTATTTGCCTGAATTTACCAGGTTTGTGAGTCAGGAAGAACCTTTTAAAGGAATGTGGTTAGAGCGACCTCTGATGTTCTCCGAGCTCAAGAAAGAGGATTTCAACGTCAACTACACCTGCAAGGTGTACAGCGCCAGGGGAAAGCCTTTAGCATATTTTACCTTACTGTCATCAGGTAACACCGCAACAACCACGCAGCCAATATTTCAAATAAAACCTTACTGCCAGTAAAACTTTCACGATACGTGCTAGCTAAACATGTCCTCCTGGTGTGATTTTCATATCTGTAGATCCCAACATCATTCTTCCTATCGGGGCTGTGTTCAGCGGTGTGGTGGTCCTCTTCATCGTCAGCGTCAGCATCTACTACACCTTTAAGGTGGAGATTGTGCTGTGGTTTAGGAGCGCCTTTCCAGTCCTTTATACAGATAAAGGTAACATTGCATAAGCTATACAGTGTGGGGTTTGTGTGTAGGTGACATTTCAGCACAGAAAAAAAAGAAAAAAAAAAAACGCATGACAAAGCCACCCTAATGACCCAAGATGGGAAAAACCAACAGTGAGGCTTTGACCTTACAAGACTCACACAGAAAGCAGCAACCTACAGACTGAAACCCAGGATATGAAGCGCGGTGCATACCTGTTAACAGCGAACAAAGGAAATCAAGAAAAAAGCCACAACTCTGCCTGAAGTCTTTCTGATGCTGCCATTGGCCACTCAAGTCCTGTGTGGTTTAGCATTTTGTAAAGACAGCGACACCTTTTCTACTGTTCACACCACACAAGGAACATAAATTAGAATAAACACTGTGTGTGGTTGGCCTGGGTTTTAGGTGTCACTGTTGATTTTCCTTTTAATAGCTTGCATGACATGTTTTCATGACCTGATTAGGCTGCATTTCTCAGAACTTCTAATATGCTGTGCCATTAACCTGCATACCGTACTTCAGGGGTTGTGCACCAAATACTTTTTTTATTAAAGAAAATTCTCTTTATTTTGGCAGATTCAGATGGAAAGCTGTATGATGCTTATGTGGCATACCCCTCACCCTGTTCTTCTGGATACAACACAGAAGTGGAGAATTTCGCCCTACACACACTACCTCAAGTCCTGGAAAAGGCCTGTGGATACAAACTATTTATAGCAGACCGTGACTGTCTGCCTGGTCAGGGTAATGCTCCCATTTTGGGGTTAATACTAAATATTTGGCTTGTGGTCACATGCTTACACAGCTTAATCATTGATACAGAGCTCATCACGCGTCAAGCTGCTGTCAACCTTCCTCCCTTTCTTCCCTGCAGCTACGGTGGACTCAGTAGAAGACAGCCTGCAAGCAAGTCGCAGATTCATGCTCCTCTACAACGCCTCCACCTTCTGCACGAAAAGACACACCAGCACCAACAACAACAACATCATCTCCAAAGACGGCATCATCAGCGATGGCACGGAGAGCAGCAGCACAAGCTTCACGTATGAGGATGCTGACATGTACGCAGAGCAAAGGCAGCAGTTTGAGGTTGTTGCAGGGATGCACAGAGCACTGCTGGAGGGATCTCTGAAGGTGAGACAGCCCTATTTCCTCTCGGCAGTTTAGTATTTTTCAGATATACTCATCCTGATTCTTTCTAATCTCATTTACAGGTCATTCTAGTCGAGCTGGAAGAAATCAGCTCAGCCCAGTTGGCCCTTTTCCCAGAGTCGCTGCGTCATGTCAGGAAGAGGCAGGGTGCCGTCTGCTTGTGGAAGAACCAGAGACAAAAGCAACAATGGCAGACGTGTATAAGCCGGACAGACGGCGAGAACTCCGGCGGAAATAACAAGCACTTATCACCAGACCTGTCTGCCTCGTTAAGATTTTGGAAAGAGATTCGGTATCACATGCCTGTGAGGGGCAAGAAAGCCATCTACCCTGAGAAAACGGCCCTGCTGAACCTATGACAGCGTCACTGTACACACAGACTCCTCAGTATTACTCATTTGTCTGAAACCAAAGCAGTTAAAGCTTTGTGCCTCTGCTCCTTACTTGCTGAGAATGTCCGCTGCGGAATATTCCAAGCAGGTAAACACAAGACTGAAGGACAAATCTGAGAAACAAATATAAATGTAAATGTGTAAATTACATATGTACACTATCTTCATGTATATTTAACTGTATATATGTAAAAACAGGATTACTGCTACAATTTTATGTCACTGCACTTTCTAGAACCGCATATCATGTTATCAGTAACAGCCAAGCCAAATGCTTGTTAAAATATACAATATATTTGGCTTTATTACAATATTATTTTTGTTCTTTACACTGTATTTGCGTAGGAGATGTAAACACACATTTGTTGTGCGTGGGTGGTGTAGATATCGCTGTAGCAACACCATCAGAAGCCTCATCTAAGGACTGTTCAAACACCAAACATCAACACCTCACACATGCAGCATAAAGCCTTTGAAAAGTATTTAAAATACATGATGCTGCATCTGCACAGCATGTAAAAACACACGTACAACCTTTTACTCCTGACAATAAAATAACTCGTAACAACAAAAACTGTGTCTTTCATTGGTTTTTTGATGAATTCAGTGATTTCCCATAAAAATAGCTAATTTTTTTTTTTAAGTATTTAACCTTGTAAATTAGCTGAAATATCTAAAGCTTCAACTTGGTTGAAGTCTGGAATCCAAATGACTTCTACAACTAAAAGTTTCCATGGACTTAAAGATGGAATTGTCATGTATGCAATCAAACATCAACTCCTTATTCCAGAAACAACCAATAAACGCTCTTATTCTGGTCTCTGACAGCTGCTAACGTGCTTGTTTCTGTAATTCTGCTATAAATCCCAGTGTGATTTTTATCTGAAACAATATGGACCTGAAATATCTAAAACAATATCAACCTGGTTTGAAACTATTGAAGTATTTATATTTAATTCCACTGCGATGAGGATGCATCATTACTGTATGTACACTGCAAAGGAAGTTGGTTTTTTTCTGCTGGGTGGAAAGTTCACACCAGGTTTAGGGGAAAGGTATAAATTGCTGCAAAGAAAGAGGATGGGAAAACCCACCAGGTCATCAACTGAACCTCAGTGGCAGCGCTAAAGAAGTCAACGCCCGGCTGGGTGAGTGAATTAAAGTGGCTCCAACTCTGCCTTTTTAATTGTAATTTGTGGATATTTATCTTGTAATCTCTGTGCAATATTTTACTGAATGCTGTTTAACATGTTTCATATCCTAAATTATACAAATTCAGAATGCACTTTATAGATATTGATTTAAATTTTATGGTATGAATTTTCTAACTGGTTAACAATCAAAAGCCACTGTTATCATTGATTAGAATCTATCTAAATCAATCTTCCCAGTTGGAAATTCAGTCATGTAGGAATATACAAAACAGAAGTAAAGACAGTGACAGTGGCAAATTAAAACAATGGAGAAATAAATACATAATAAAAAGAGAAATAAACAAAGTCACGCAATCAGTTGGAACTTCTTGGGACTTTACTAGGAATGACCTCTGCATTCCTTGACTTGCTGTGGAAACATTTCACTTCCTTATAGCAGAATCTGCAGTCACTTTACTCACCAGGAAATGTGTGAAACCATATTTGCCGCTCGCCAGCGCAGCTGAGGTGATCGAGATAAACGGTCCTACACAGATGCAGAGTATGGCTGTTAGAGGATGGCTCTCCTCGGCGGTGGCCCTGCTATCTGTGACCTTTGTCACAGCACACGGTGAGTACACTCAGAATTCTCGCGCCGCAGCACCAGTTCCACACAAGAGCGGTGTTTACTTGCAGTTTCCATTTTTGCTGACTTTTAATTTTAGGTGAGGAAGAACCTAGACAGGCTGAGGGCTTTTGTATATTTTGAACAAAATGACAAAGGTGAACACAGAATAGATGACTGAACTGAAGAATTCAGGTGTAACTAGACAAGCTCTCGGAGAGCGCAGACCTCCACCAAGCAGCTCACTTCTCCACCTATGACTTACACCCAAAAATGTTAATCTGAAGCATTGCCAAAATGTAATCACCTGTTCTTTGTCCTGTTATGAACATTTCCTGAAAATTTCCTTAAAATCTGTTTAGAACTCTTTGAGTTATTTTGCTAAGAGCAAACAAACAGACAGATAAACGCCGGCAAAAACATAACCTCCTTCAGGCAAACATCAGGAACCTTTTTATTTTCTCCAGCTGGGGTAATAAGGATCTATCAGAGCGTCAACTGGACTGATGAAAGTAACTGGAAGATGTTTTATCTCTCATCTGAGGGGCTTTTTGACCTTAAACTGCTCTTACTAGTTTTATATATGGTAATAAATAACTTAAGTGACAAAAATAATTACCTTTACTCAATCACCTTCCTATCAGTGGTGATTCCTACAGTGAAGTTGTACTAATAATGTTCAAGTATGTGGTCAGTTTCTGACCAGGTTATGATTCACTTACAGGAAAAAAAAAAACAAAAAAAAAAACAATGTCTTTCAACACTTCTGGCAAATGTGTATCTACAACCATAGCTGCAAAGCCCAGTAAAAGAGTCCCAATCTGACATGTCCAGTGTAGTCTGCCTGTTGTTTTCAATAAATCCGGGCCCTAATGGTTTGTTCACTGCTGTTTTTAAAAAAAAAGGGGGGGTCAGAGAGAGCAGATGTGTATTTTTTGAACTCCTGCTGGGTTTCCAGCAAGTGCTCCGCCTTAAGTCAGCAACACTAAAATACAAGAGAAACTTGTCACCACATTGACACGTTACAGTGTTGCAAGGTCACCGGATTTCAACACAGAAATCCATCCTGAGGCGTCGCAGATGTGTTAACTATCCAGACTGCAAAATGCCAACTTTCTTGGCGTGTACACCTGTTTTTTGTTGTTGTTTTTCTAAATCCAATATCTGTCATGCACAGTAAATTACACAACTGCGAGTTGTATGACTTTTTTTGGGGGGGGAAGTCAAATAATACACACAGGATACAGAATATACTGTATCCCAGCACGTAAACACGTAACTCCAATGAAGATGATAACCGTAAAACAATATTTCCCAATTGCACAGACATTTTCCAACCAGATATTTACGGGGGGGGCATAAATTCCATTTTTAGCCACAGATTCCCATCAGTGAACAGCTGCCCGATAACGTTTCCAACGTCCAAGCATATGAACAAAAACAGAAAACCGCATGTTAGTGGGAGATTGGCAGCCATACCTTGAATTCCTGTGGTACAGACAACCATCCAGGCACATTAGTCTTCCTCTTCGTTCATTTTATTCCAGCGTTTTGGTTTTTCTTTGCAAACTTTTTCCTGCTATTTTTCCAACTCGCTACCTAGCTAACTGGCTAACATTTGGCTACTTTACGTTGGCTAACATTCAAGTAGAATATTTGTTGTTCAAACCTAAATTTCTTCAACGTTTTCTTGACCAACACTGTATAAGTTGTATCTAACTAATTGTAGTTTATGGGCTTTTCCCTTTTACCTGTACATTTTAACAGCCGCTGGCCTTACAGTGTTTATGCTGCATTCAAGTGCTGCCGTAGATCACCTCACCAGGTGAAACTCATTTGGACAATTTTACCATCATTTAGAATTTTTTTTGGCTTTATGACTTTATAAAAATGACTTTAAAAGATTCCAAAATATTTTTCTAATAATAAACACAATTAATTTTGTATTTTGAAATGTGGCATTACAGCTTTTTGTCACTAATTTCCATTTCTACTATAATATGGAACATGTCATCTCCTGGTATTTGTTAGTTAGTTAGTTAGTTAGTTAGTTAGTTTGTTTATAATCTGACGTTTTATTTACCTGGATTCAACTACACAGCATGTCATGGCATTTTCAAATAATGAAATTGCAGCAGTATATTTTTATTGCTCATGGTCTCCACAGTTCCTTTCCTCTGAGCCCTTTCCCCCAGACTTCCGACCTTTATGCAACAGAATATTAACATTGAGTGCCTGCCTGCCGCACCCACCATTTAACTACACAGCAAAGTCGAGAGTTCAAAGTGTATCATGCAAAGCACAGATTAAATGCTTCATCAGCACGTTAGAAATATTCATCGACAACTAATAAACTAATAGACAGCTGGACAAGCCTTAATCAGTGCTGCAGAGTCACTGATTATCATTTAAGCATTAGGATAAATGAATGATACAATAAACACAGTTAACCTCCCGACTACCAGGAAACAAAAAACAAAAAACAAAATTGTCTTATTGCATTTTTTAAAAAACATTCCCCACTCTCTGTAAGGTAATTAGAATACTGAAAAAATTTCAGGTTTACACAGAGGATAACTGGTAGTCAGGAGGATATTATAGTGTAGTATGGGTTTTCCAAGGTTAGATTTTGTAGCAACTGGACTTAGAAAGGTTGATCTTGAAGTCGTTCCTCCTTCTCTCCAGAAGGCTTCTTCAGTTCTAAACTAGTTGGCAGCAGAGCTTGAACATATAGCCCTTGCGGACCATTAGTGTGCTCATGACCGGGGTAGTCACCTGAGGGTCGTTGACAGGGTCGACCCTGCCAACGACCCTCTCAGGCTCGACCCTGCCAACGACCCCGACATCTTCAAGATCAACCTTTCTAAGTCCAGTTGCCTACAAAATCTAACCTTGGATAACTATGACCTGGATGACACAGACATGTAGAATGGGTTGCATTTACCCTTTTTTCACTCTCACATCCAGGACAAATGAAGACAAACACCCACCATGTGAGCGTCGGTTATCTTTTTGCACTGAAGTGCCATCTTGGTCTCACCAACGTGACCTGGAGCAGAGAAGGGACCCACAACCAGAGTCTGCCTGCTGGAGTGGAAGCCAGCGAGGCCCTACTGTTGTTTCAGCCTGTGCAGATGTCACATAATGGATCATACGTCTGTAAGAGAAGGTAAAGAAACATTAGTCTGCTCCTGTGTTAGACTAGTGTTTTATGACAATAATTATTTAATAAAACACATTTTTATTGATAAGAAATGACATTTGCTCAGTTTTAATTTTTACTCAAGGAATAGTTACTAGCATGTATCCAGTCTATACTGACCAAAGTAAATGAATTAATTGATACTGTTTAACTGTTTCTTTTTTCCCCTTTTTTTAAAGGGGTGAGACGGAGTCAAAGGTGACGTTCAGCATCTTGGTGTCCAGAGAAAAGTGCCTCGAACCAGTCGAGACCAGATCCATTTCACAGGGAGTCAATGATGGGCTTCCCTGCAAAATGAGAGAGATCTTCCAGTTGAATAAATCAAGAACTGTCCGATGGATGAAAGTATGAACTTCACGATGTCAAATCTGCAGTTTTACTTAGAAACTAGCAAAAAAAAGTTGCCACAATGCAATGAAATTTACATATAGACAGCGAAACTGCTGATTAATATCACGTAGACTGTTTTGACCCTTTTCTCATCATCTCCTGTCGCTGCAAACGTTTTTTTCAACATTTCTGCTTTGTTCAGTGTGACAACACCGCCCCCTGCTGTCTGCCTCAGACACATCTCCTGAATATTTTGTGTGTAGGTGAAGAAATGATCAAAAGTCTTAATGGATTCTTATGAACAGACATCTGTGTTTTATATAAAATGTATTTTAATTTATATACAATAGTATATATCAGAAGTGCCCCGTAGTGTTGATTTGACGTGTCTGGCCGGCTGTTTACGGCAGAGTTGGCGCTGTCTTCCCACTAGAGGGCAGTATGACGACAGCGTCCTCTGCCATCCTGCCTGCACACCTGTATTGGTGTCGCCCTGCATCCCGGTTTACAGGTAGGTGGGCAGGATTCCAGATCTTGATGGCCTCCCTGATCCAGAGATAGTGTTCATTGCCTTCCGTGCCGGCTTTTGCATTATCCCAACCCATGAGGTGGTCCTCCCTCCGGCAGTGACCTGAGATCACACATGTCGGAGCACGTCTTGTTCCTTTTTAACATTCACTTTTGTGTTCTCTTTTCTTTTATTATAAAGCCCTGTCTGTTGCCACATGCATGCTTTTGTAACCTGACGGCAACCGAAACTGTCAGGTATCCTTAAAAGGTCTGTTCATAAGAATCCATAAGACATACATCATTTAGGAAAACCTCATGAATTGTAACCATTATTATTATTTTCAGCAAGTCTTATTATGTTAACGACTGTCGGTCTTTGTATATTTGACTTATATTATTAGATTAAAAAACACACACACACGTTTCCGTGAGTGGTGGACCACACACCAACAGTTTAAAGAGGATTTAAATTGATAATATACGTGTTATCAAATAATAACAGTGTAATGTTTCTCTGTGGAGGACTGCCACCCAGTGGAGAGAGAAGGGAAGCGCATAGTCATCAATGAGAGAGGCTTCATGACTCTCCTTGCAGCATCAGTGGAGGATGCTGGGAAATACACCTGCCTGGTGGATGTCATGCTGGACGGCAAGAGCTACACAGCAGCTCGCAGCATCCAGCTGGTGATTAAAAGTGGTGCGTTTCACCAACACCTACATTTGAATGCATAATTCAAGCGTTTTTTTTTAATCGTTTTGCATTTGTTTGTTTATTTGTTTGTTTTCCTCAGAGCCTCCAGATTCATTTTCAAAGCTTCAGGTTTTGTACCCACAAAAGGATGTGGTCACGGTTGAAGTGGGTAAGAAACAGGAGAGTGAGGGGGTTGTTGTGTTGTCATCAGTTGTGTTTAAAGAACCTGTGAAACCAAACTGGACCTCAAATTATCAACATCACACATTTAGACACATTGTTGTCAGCACCAAAATGCACATAATTAAACAGTCACATCCCAATTCAGTTGAATTTGAAATGTTATCGCTCCTAAATGTAGAGTAAACATGCTTTTTCCTTCTTCTAATCAATGCCAGGCATGAGAGCAGAGCTGAGGTGTTTAGCCCACATAGGCGTCGTCAAAGACAAAGAGGTTTCCATGTATTGGACTTTTAACACAGACTACATTGACGATTATATGGAATTCAACGAGTCATGGCGATTGTGAGTTTATTACAGTTCTGGGCAGTGCGGCGATGTGTCCGTCGGTCTGGAACTCTCTGATTGCCTGACTCTGTCCTCTCTTCTGCAGTGTTCAGAACAGAAGGCAGGTGAATGGTGAATCCACTCTGTCCATCTCTGAAGTCCGCCGTGAGTTCCTGAATGTCCCTTTTCGCTGCCACGTCGTCAGTCCAGCTGATAGAGAGATCGGACTGCTGTACCTTCAAGAAGGTATTGTCTGCTCGTTAGGATTTCTGAACATACGGTGGAGATAAATAAGGAAGAAAATTGCTCCTCTTATAATTCCCATCAGTATAAGTGACACAAATGGTGACAGATTGGATTGGTTTTGGTCACTATGTTGTGTTTATTTCTGTTTATTTGAACCCTTGCAGCTGACCGCAGCGCTCTCCTCATCACGGTTGCGCTCTGCCTCTTTGCATTCCTCTTCACCCTGGCGCTGGCAGCCGCCTTCCTGTTCTGTAAAAGCGACCTTGTGTTGGCTTACAGGAACCTAGTGGGATTTTTCACCAAACAAGAAGGTGATTTTTTAATGTGGAAATGTCTCATTGCCAACTTTGGGTCATTCTGATGCCAGAAAGATCTTTCAATCCAAACTCTGCTGTCTGCTGTGCAGCTCCAGGGGGGAAGCTCTACGACGCCTACGTCAGCCACCTCCAGCCCAGCAGCGGGTCCGACAGGGCGGCAGTGTTCGCCCTGCAAATCCTTCCCGAGAAACTGGAGACGCAACACGGCTACTCTCTGTACATCCGAGGCCGAGATGATTCCGCTGGAGAAGGTCTGGAGAAGGTCTTTCCTTTGTCAAATCAGCTTTTCTTTAGGGAGCGTTTGCAAAGTCACTTTGGTCTATTTGGCTTCCACACACAGACTGGATCAGACGAAAAGGGCGTAAATCAGTGCAGCTGACAGTTTAACTCTCCTTCTTCTCTATTGAATTGTTTGAAGACACTTTATGGAACCCACACCCTGAAACAAACTGATCTAGCAAGAAAAACACACCTTCGGCCCATTTGGCTCCCGAAACGCCTTCAGCAAATTCTTTTCAGTTTTGTTGTTACTTGAATGACTGATGTCTGATCTTTTGTGTGATCTTTAGCCGTGCACGACGTCATAGCTACGACGGTGCGTCAGTGCCAGAGAGTCATCATCATTATGGCCGCTGGCGATGATGAATTGAGTGTTGCTGGAAACAACGAAGAGGAGCTCTTGCGTGACCAGAGCCAGCTGCGTTACGAGCAGAGCATCAGCCTTTATGACGCTCTGCTGCTCAACGACCCCAAAGTGATTCTGGTGGAGATCGGTGAGCAAAGACCTGTTACCAACGGCTTCGAAAATCATACCAGAGTTAAATAACCATAGTAAACTTGGAAAGTAATAAAAGGCTGTTTTTCAATGTGATGGCATGTTGTTTTTAGGTTATAGGGATTATTTTTCTCTAGCTATTTATAAGGCAATCATTTCCTACCTGGACACCAAACCAAGGTCGGTTATGTGTAGTAACAACACGTTAGCATTAAAAACCTTTTGAAAAATGAGGATTTGGCACAAACACGCAAGGTTTCTTTATTGTCACCTCCCTCCACATGTCAGTGATTTCCTTTTCAGAATCGTCTCCCTGTATAATCAGATGAATTCTGCCCCGACAGGTCCTGTGGATTACAGCGGCCTGCCCGAATCTCTGCGCTACATTAAGAGAAAACAAGGATCTCTGATATGGAGAAGGTCCTCCCCTGGAGCTACCAGCCTCAGCCAACTGTACTTAAACAGAAACTTCTGGAAGGATCTGAGGTACTCCATGCCTTCAGTGCGCGTGACCAAACCCCAAATCAAAGTCTAAAACAAGTACCACGGGGAGCCAAGAACAGCATATTGTTTGTTATGAGGACATTTCCAGGAACAATATTTATATTTATAACAAGCGACTTAGCAGCATTTTCCAACACATTTGCATACAAACATGAGGGATTGGTAAAGGACATTTTCTTCAGATAACTGGCAGCGCTGTTGACTGAAGGGTGGGAACCCAGCACCTTTCACAAGGTCCAGCGAAAGGACTGACGGCCTGAGGAGACCCGGATCCAATGGAACCAGCAATGGGATCCTCCACAGGTTCCTCTGAAGTGTGCAGGACCTGCTGCGGTCTGCAGACGCCAAGGCATGACAATCCCAGTGGAAAGTTTACAAACGGACCCATTTCCACACTGATTAAAACCACTTACATGTATTTGCATGTTTGGAATTAATCCCTAAATCCCAATCACTGACTCAATCCCAAGCAAACACTGACCTTTGGGTGACATTAACGGTATAAAACAACATTATGGAAGTTAAAAGATCTGCAGTTCCTTTGTTGATGCTGTAAGTATAAACATCTTCTGTTCTCCTGTTTATAATGTACGTCATCTACCATCCTCATGCTAAAATGGTGCTGACCTCACATGCCGTAACCGGTCGTCTGTGTCACCTTTGTGGAACCTGCTGCTTTACTGATTCACGCAACTGCAGGGTTTTCCTGAAACAATTGACTGATGCAGTTCTTAGGAATCGATTAGCGGTGAAAAATTCCTGGGCATGTAGCTGAACGTCCATTACTCCTTGTTCTATTTTGGTAATGAGCGTGCAAAGGGAGGACTAAATATTTTATGATAATCTTAAGAACATTACTGGTTCTCTCTCAGCGTCATTTGCTGTTGAGAAATCTACGATTTTTGGATGAGATTATATTATAATATCACATTAGCGTCACCATTGTAACCATGAAGTGTGTGTCAGTAAACAAACAATAACAAGTAATGAAGAAACACTTTTAAACCTTTCAAGAGTCAGTGACTCAGGTACTGAGAGCAAACTATCAAAAATGCATTGTGGAAAGTTTCCTATTCTGAGGAAGCCGATGGGAGTTCGGGAAACCCGCGTCTGAAGAAGGTTCCTTCCAACACCCTGATGCAAATGGGCAGATGACAATGCCATGGTTTATTTCAACACATCTGTTGTCATTTATACTTCTTCTGTCCACATCGTCAGAGCATGTGATGATCCCATATGCTGTTCCTGGAATCTGCTGCAGCCATTAGCTCAAACAAAAACCAAATCTGGACTGCGGCTTGGAACCATTTATCTATCATGGAATCAATTATCTACCATGGAATCAATTATCTACCATGGAATCAATTATCTATCATGGAATCAATTATCTATCATGGAATCAATTATCTGTCGTGTCCATTAGTGCAAAAAAGCAAACATATTTTCTTTATCTGTCTGAAATTGTATAATTTTATCGTAATATACTAAAATTAATTCCAAGTAAGTGAAATGATCCGTAATAAGTTTTGGTTCACTTTCGCCAGCAATTTGTTCTCCCCATTACAAATAGCACAGAGTTGAGTTGTCATTAACTGGGAAAACTGAAAAACCTTCTGGACTCGTCAGCACCACCATCTGCGAAACCTTCATGTTGTGTCCGTTAGGAAAAGGCAAGTTTTAGAGGACCCAGACGCGGAATCGTCGAAAGCTGGTCTTAAATGTTCATGCACAGGGCGAACAGGAAAAAAGGCACAGTCTGAACAAAAAAGCGCTCCACCGGAGGATAACGGCAACGAAGGGAGGACCTGGCAGCTCTCCAGGGTCAGGACAGCAGTCCCTCACGGCTACACAAACGGATAAGGCTCAGCTCACGGACGTGGGGACGTGGGGACGTGGGGAGAAAAACAGGAGACGTGAGACCACGGACAGGTAAGTAAGCACCAGGGAAGACAGCTGCGCCTTCTACCCTCAAACGAGACAGTACCATCCGACCGCCGGTGTCCTTAAAGACCCCGCTGATGAGGATGCGAGACGGGCGCGTGACACCGGCAGGAATCAGAGTCACCACGCCCACTGCAGAGGGAGCGTGAGAGAGCCACAGAAGCAAAAGAACGCACAACAACGCCGGACAACCGAAACCCAACAGTGTCCTCATTAAAATATTGGTGCATTCATTTTTAATAAAATGATAGGAATCTTAATGTTGTGGAAGTTATTACAATAGTGGTCAGGAGGCGCCTTTCAGACAGACCCACACGGTATCCTCAGACAGACCCACACGTATCCTCAGACAGACCCACACACTATCCTCAGACAGACCCACACACTATCCTCAGACAGACCCACACAGTATCCTCAGACAGAC